>CM067846.1:54197673-54482092 GCA_034509565.1 Triticum monococcum | reverse complement strand
ACAGAATTCGGTGGATTGATACTAAAAGCAATGTGGATCGTCTGCCAAAGTACCTTGGCTAACGGGCAATCAAAAAAGAGATGTTTGATAGTCTCATCCCGATCATAGAAACTACACCTAGTAGGTCCTGTCCAATTACGCTTCAAGATGTTGTCCTTAGTTAAAATAACTTGTTTATGGACAAACCACATAAACAATTTTATTTTCAAAGGAACTTTGACATCCCAAACATGCTTGGACGTAGGGATGGAGTGTGAGTTAATAACATCAATATACATTGCTTTAACCGTAAATACTCCAGATTTAGTCAGTTTCCAGCGTAATTCATCGGGTTGTTGTGAAAGCTGGACTTCCATCAGTCTCCTAACTAGATGGAGCCATTGTTCCCAACGATTGCCCGCTAGCGTTCGTCGGAACTGAATATTAAGGGGGATCGATTGAAAGACCGATGCAACGAACACCTCACGTCGTTGCACAATACGGTATAACGACGGATATTGGATGGCCAAGGGTGTCTCGCCGAGCCAAGTATCCTCCCAGAAACGTGTACTCGTGCCGTTTCCAATAACAAACTTCGTCCTATTAAACAACGACTGTTTGACTTTCATCAAGCCTTTCCAGAAAGGCGAATCGGTCGGCCTGACAGTGACCTGGGACAAAGTTTTTGTCTGGAGGTACTTGTTGCGAAGGATTTGAGCCCACATAGCGTCATTCTCCAATGAGAGCTTCCACAGCCACTTGCTAAGAAGGCATTTATTCTTAACTTCTAGATTCTCAATACCTAGACCTCCTTGGTCTTTCGGTCTACATATGATGTCCCATTTAGCAAGCCGATATTTTCTTTTAAGTTCATCACCCTGCCAAAAGAAGCGCGATCAATAGAAGTCCAGTCTCTTCCTAACCCCAACTGGGACCTCAAAGAACGAGAGGAGAAACATTGGCATACTCGTGAGCACCGAGTTAATCAGGATTAATCGGCCTCCATATGACATGAGCTTACCCTTCCAACAACTCATTTTTTTCTCAAACCGATCCTCGATGCACTTCCACTCTTTGTTAGTCAGCCTACGATGGTGGATTGGAATCCCCAGGTAAGAGAAGGGTAACTCGCCCAACTCACACCCAAACAATTGCCGATAAGCCTCCTGTTCATCTTTGGCCCTACCAAAGCAGAACAGCTCGCTCTTATGAAAGTTAATTTTTAACCCGGTCAATTGTTCAAATAGGCATAGCACCAGCTTCATATTTCTCGCCTTGGCCAAGTCATGCTCCATAAAGATGATTGTATCATCAGCGTACTGAAGGATGGATACTCCTTCATCAATTAGATGAGGTACCAATCCACCTACTTGACCATTTTCCTTAGCCCTTCCTATCAAAATTGCTAACATGTCCACCACAATGTTGAACAAGATAGGGGACATCGGATCTCCTTGTCTTAGGCCTTTATGTGTCTGGAAGTAATGACCTATGTCATCATTAACTTTAATTCCCACACTACCTTTTTGCATAAATGATTCAACCTGTCGGCGCCAGGCTTCATCAAATCCTTTCATACGCAATGACTGTTGGAGGAATGGCCATTTGACCTTATCGTACGCTTTCTCGAAATCCACCTTAAAAATTACTCCATCTAATTTTTTGAAATGGATTTCATGGAGTGTTTCATGCAGGACGACCACCCCTTCAAGGATATTTCTGTCCGGCATGAAAGCAGTTTGAGACTGCTGCACCACAGATGCGCAATCTGTGTGAGTCTGTTTGTCTCGACCTTGGTGAAAATTTTCAAACTAACATTAAGGAGACAAATCGGCCTGAATTGCTCAATCCTCACCGCGTCCGTCTTCTTGGGAAGCAGTGTGATAGTCCCAAAATTCAAGTGAAATAATTGAAGTTGGCCACAAAACAGATCATTGAACATAGGTAGTAAATCCCCCTTAATAATGTGCCGGCACTTTTTATAGAACTCTACCGGGAATCCATCCGGTCCGGGAGCCTTATTGTTTTTCATCTGCGCAATAGCATCAAACACCTCCTTCTCCGAGAACGGGGCAACCAGAATATCATTATCGGCAGCCGATAGCTGAGGCACATCCTCAGTCCTGGACTCATCGAGGGACACACAATTATCCTTTGGAGGTCCAAACAACTGCTTATAATAGTCGGTAATATATGATTTTAGGTTGTCCTGACCTAAAATGGTACCCTCGTCTTGCTCAAGCTGAAAGATACGCTTCTTTCTGTGCTTGCCATTGGCTATCAAATGGAAGAACTGAGTATTCGCGTCCCCTTGGACTACTTTGCAGACTTTAGCACGCAAAGCCCACTTCAATTCTTCTTCGCGGAGCAGTTCTTTCAACCTCGTCTCCGCCTCATTTTTAGCCTGAAGCTCAGTTGGTGCTAGGATATTGGATTCGGCCTGTATGTCCAGGGCCTGTATAAGAGCAAGGAGTCTATCCTTTTCCATCTTATATACACCACTGAGGTTCTTAGCCCAGTCCCATAAGAAACTCCTTAAATGCCTGATTTTATTCTGCCAACGCTCTAACGCAGTCTTGCCTCCAAGACCTCTAGCCCACTCCCGGGTAATCAAATCCAAAAACCCCTCACGTTCAAACCATGACATCTCGAAGGAGAAGGTGTTCTTGTTACCCACATGGTTCGGCTCACCTGAGTCGACGAACAATGGGGTATGAACAGATATGCCCCCTTGAAAGAGCTTGCACCGTTACCAGAGGAAACTTTTGTTCCCACTCCACGCTCGCAAGCACTCGATCAAGTTTTTCATAGGTTGGGTGTGGAAGAGCATTAGCCCAGGTGAACTTTCTACCAGAAAGCTCTATCTCTCTCAGATCCAAGCTTTCAATAATAGTATTGAACATGAACGACCATCTGCCGTCAAAATTATCATTATTCTTCTCCTCTCTCCTCCTGATGATATTGAAATCACCTCCAACTAAAATTGGAAGCTGTTCTGACCCACAGATACGAACCAGGTCCGCCAGAAACTCCGCTTTAAACTCGGGCTGTGCGGCACCATATACCGCCACCAAAGCCCAGTTAAAACCATCTATCCGAGACCTGACTCGAAACTTCACCGCGAAGTCGCCCATCACTACACTTCGGACTTCAAGCGAATCGCATCTCACACCCAGTAAGATACCACCCGACCTTCCTCGCGGAGGGAGGCAATGCCAATCAAAATCAATACCACCCACCAACGAAGAGAGAAACTGGGGTGCAAAGTTATCTCTACCCGTCTCCGATAGAGCAACCAAATCTAACCTCTGCTCTAAAGCTGCCTCAGCAAGGAATCTTCTTTTAGCCAAGTCCTTCAGACCTCTGCTATTCCAAAATATTCCTCTCATAATTCATCATGGAATTTTTTAGTGGTTCGAATCCTAGCACTCCTACGAACGGCGGAATCTGGATAGATCTTCCGATTCCACTTACGCTTAGGTTTACTAGGATTTGTCGCCCGGTCCTCATAACCGAGTTCACAAATATTACTATCCTCAATCTGTAGGGGAACATCATCTTCGTCAGAGTCATGATTGGGTGGTGCTAAATCCGCACATAGCTTATCTAGCACTCTGACCCCTAACGCATCAATCTCATCATCCTTCATTGGTTTAACGGCTGCAAGGTTCCGAATAGTCTCTATGGCACGTTCCGCCTCCAAATCTAATAAATCATTCACCGAATTGGAAATCTCACTATCCGTAGCCCCTAGTGAAACTCCTAATTGGTTTGCATTATTTATAATCTCCTCATTAGAAAAATGCAATAAGGAATTAGATAGGTTGACGGACATACCGGAGACAAAGCAGCCTCCTGAAGCTTGGCCGCCCTCATAGCGCACCGCTGCTGCATATCATCTATCTTGGGGATGTCAAGGATGCGAGCACTCATCCGTCTCCCCTCGGCGATCGGGTCCGGGATCCCGCCAAACGCGACAACCTCCTCCCTAGTAACACTTGGCATAGAGTCCCTCAAAGGCTCTACCGGGGTTACCAGAGAAGGCGTATGTGGGCTCCCGATCCCCTTAGACGGGAGTCCCACACTAGGGACCCTGGTCATGGGTAGAAGCGAGGAGGAGATGACGGGGGCTGCCTGCCCGCGCCCTCCTCCGACCTCAGCCGCAGGCTCAGACGTATGAGCCATCGGCGAGGGAGAGACGGTCCTCCTGATCGTCGAGGGTGAAGGGGGAGCCAAGGCCTCCTGCCCCAGCACCCCCCCAGCTCCGCTGCTGCCGCGGTGGTTACCGCCACCGTCGGGGAAGCAGGAGCCGAGGCCGCCTGCCTCGGGATCCCGCTCCTCGTACCGGCCGACCCACATGGGGCCGGCGTGACCGACGCTGCCGAGGGCGTGGTGGGGCGGGGAGAAGGCGAGACCACCTGCCCCAAATCTCCTCCCCCACGACCCACCTTGCCCGTAGACGCCGACACCGGAGTCGCGTCCGCCTGTGGCGCCAGTGCAAGAGAAGCTCCCTCCAGGCTCCTCTCCGTAGCTCCGACCATAGACCTGGCCGGCCGACCCGCAAACAAACCAGCCTCCCCCTCGAACTCCAACGGGGGGAGCGTGTGCTCAAGACAATCATCAGAATCTACCCGGTCAGTCCATAATTTGGGAGGTGCCGAGGCTGGCTCAAAGGACCCAAAACGCAGAGTAGTCATGGGCACCGCTGGGGAAGCTGCAGGCTCAACCCCGGTCCCATCCCCGGGCAACTAAGAAGAACCATTAGACCCCTCGCGCGTGGGCTCATCTGACGGTGCCCCCTTGTCCCCGGCATTGCCATCACTGTCTTGCATGTCAACATCATTACCATTAACCGCATCATCAAATAAATCCGTGTCCTCAAACTCGATGTCTAGCGAGAACACCACTCCCCTATAAGTCCAGTTGACCTTATCGGGCACGAACTCAATATCCAGAACACTCACTAATATCCGGGCCACCCCATGGGCACGTGTGAAAGCCATATCCACTTTTCTGTCTTCCCCACCATGATGCCCATGCTAGCCACCACTCGAGCGTCCTGCAGAGGCTTAGAAGGAGCCCCTGTAAACCGCAACCAGACATGCGTAAGCGGCTTCCCCTTAGGCTCAACCTGCTTCAACTCATGGAACTCCAAGATACACGTAGTATCGGGAACTCGACACAGGCCAAAGCTCAACAATCTTTGCAAATCATCCATAGTTGGGAACTCAACCTTAAAAGACCTGTCCTCGATAAGCACCAGTTCCCATCGAAAATCCCCGGGAGCCACCTCCTGAAGCCTCCTCACAATCTGTGCCTCAGTCACCTCGCCCTGGGTTGCTTTCACAATCCCGGTAGTCAAGCTCAGAGTATCCTCCAGGACCTCTCTCGCCGCCGGGGACTCAAAAAACATGAGCTCAGCACAATAGACTCCATAAATGTTCAGCGTCGGAGGCAGGTCATGCAACAACGGGCACTCCCCGGAATCATGTACCGGCTTGCCACACGTCTCGCACAGTTGGGCCACACATTCAGCAATGAAGTGACCCTTCTCACCGCAGCGGTAACAAAGCATCCTTTCCTTCTTTCGAGCATATTTGGACGCCCTTTCAGTAGCCTCATCCACCGTCCCAGCCTCAGGAACCTCGACACTGACCACGGCGTTCACCTTCATCGGCTGGGGCTCGGTGGGAGTATGATCATCCTCCGCTGTAGACGCCGCGGGATCAACTGCCTTGGGCGGGGGCTGTCGGCGAAACCTCCCACGACCCCCACCCCGACCACCACGATGGCCACGAAATCCTCCTCTCTGACGGTGATCCGGGCCGGAAGCCCCCTCGACGAAACCACCTGCCGGGCCGAGAAACGGTCTCTTAGCAGACCCGTCACTCTGCCAAGCATAGCCCCGGCCGCCCCCCGTGGATGAAGACCCACGATGCTGTCCATCTCCATACGCGTCCGAACCGTCGTCCCCCCACTGACCTCGGGGCGGATCATAGGACTCTGTAGTGTTGGAGCTCTGTCTCGTTTGCAATGATCCCGAACGATCGTGAGCAGGCCGCGCGACGTAGTGCGGTGGAGGCTTGGCATGAGGCTGGTTGCCAACAGTTGGCGTAGCTCCTGAGACTGCACCACCCCGACCCGGTGCCGCCGCGCCCGGCGCCGATGGCCGTGTCCCGCCCCGACCCGCGGTCGGTTGCACAACGGGCGTCACGCCCGGTGCCGGGGGCCGAGTCCTGCCCCGGCCCGCAGCCGTCTGCGCGGCGACCACGCCTGGTGCCGGAGGTCGCGGCCCGCCCCGACCGGGCGAAGGCAGCTGCGGCACTTGCCCTGGCCGGTGGGTGCCCAGATTGCCTGCGCCACGACCAGGGAAGCCGGGCACCGCGCCATCACCCGCCGGTGCCCCACGTCCGGCAGCCGCAGCTATCGGCGGCGCAGCCCCGCCCCGACCCGAGGGAACCGCCGCGTAGGTTTTTTTAGCCGGTGGCGCTGCCACCCCGCGGCCAACCATAGGCTGGAGAGGCGAGATCGTCTTCGCCCGGCCCGAACCGCATGCTGGGAACCCCGGAGTCCCTCGTCTAAGAACCCTAGCGATAGCAGTCGACGGCGCGGTAGCAGAAGAAAGAGATATCGCTGCGTTCGTGCATGGGGGTTCGCTACGTAGGAGACTCAGGTCCGGTCTAGCCTGGGCCACATACCCAGCCATCCCAGGCCCATCTCCTCACATCCCCGACCGACACATAGTCGGCCCATCGCAGCCCACCAAATATTTCAAACGAGCCGATCGCATCTCAGCGATTTGGGAAGGCTCTGCGGACGCCATAGCCGGCGCCGGCGCCGGACGCACTCCCCTCCGCTTCCCGTTCTTTCTTTTCTTAACAGTAATCCAAGAATCCGGCCTAATCATGTCGAAAAGAGTAAGATTCGGAAGGTGTACCTTGGGTAAAGGGCCCTTCCATGGCCTGGCCGCCGATGCCGCATTTCTCCGATGAACAACACGTCGTACCAATTCGTTCCTCTCGTCCGGATGTAGCCCCACCCGCGCCGAATCTTCCACCGGCACCACCGTGTCTACATTATTGGCTACCTCATCTTCATCATAACCTGCATGAAATAAATCGCCTATCAGATCCGAAGGCGTAGGTGACTGCGGCGAACCTATCGCCTTGTCTCCATCTCCGGCGTCATCCTCGTCGTCCGTCTCCAACAGGGCCCAAAACCGGCCGCCAATGCCCGCCCGAGCCGCCGCGGGGAGGCATGGCGCGACGGCGGCCTCCACGGTCCCCCGGGGAATCACCCTGGGAATCGCCCGGGGAGTCGCCCCCCAGTCGCCTCGCCCATCTCCTTCAGGTTTAGCTGAGGGTGTCAGTTCGAACGTTTCTATCTAGTATGTTTCAGATAAGTTCAACAATGGAGTAGCATGGACTAAAGGTTGTGGGAAATTCTCCAAGATGCTAAGGACAAAGGATTGGCTAAAGCTTAAAACTCAAGACTCTTCATTTTACATTTTAGTGATCCAAGATCACATTGAGTCCATAGGAAAAGCCAATACTATCAAGGAGGGATGAGGTGTTGCTTAATGAGCCTCTTGCTTCAAGTGCTTAATGATATGCTCCAAAATCCTCAGCTACTTTCCCACTTCCACATATGACCTAAACCTAAGCCAAACTCGGACCTACCGATTATTTCTATCCGGCGCCACCGAGTTTCACTTGTCATAGCCATTGCCAAACCCTAGCAAATCGGTTCTACCGATAGGGATCTCGGTCCCACCGAGATGGGATTGCAATTTCTCTGTTTCCTTTTCGTAACTTTTCGGTCTCACCGAAACAGCGGATCGGTCCCACCGAGATTGCAATGTAAACTCACTGTTTCCTTTTCGTAACATTTCGGTCTCACCGAGAAGAGCGAATCGGTCCCACCGAGTTTGCCTGACCAACCCTCTGGTTAGCTTATTACCAAATCGGTCTCACCGAGTTTGTGTAATCGGTCTCACCGAGATTACGTTATGCCCTAACCCTAACCATATCGGTCCTACCGAGTTGCATGTCAATCCCACCGAAAATCTCTAACGGTCACTAGGTTTACTATTTTGGTCCGACCGAGTTTGTTGATTCGGTCCCACCGAGATTGGTAAATTGTGTGTAACGGTTGGATTTTGTGTGGAGGCTATATATACCCCTCCACCTCCTCTTCACTCATGGAGAGAGCCATCAGAACACATCTACACTTCCAACTCATATGTTCTGAGAGAGAACCACCTACTCATGGGTTGAGGCCAAGATATTCCATTCCCACCACATGAATCTTGATCTCTAGCCTTCCCCAAGTTGCTTTCCACTCAAATCTTTTTTCCACCAAATCCAAATCCTGTGAGAGAGAATTGGGTGTTGGGGAGACTATCGTTTGAAGCACAAGAGCAAGGAGTTCATCATCAACACACCATTTGTTACTTCTTGGAGAGTGGTGTCTCCTAGATTGGCTAGGTGTCACTTGGGAGCCTCCGACAAGATTGTGGAGTTGAACCAAGGAGTTTGTAAGGGCAAGGAGATCGCCTACTTCATGAAGATCTACCGCTAGTGAGGCAAGTCCTTCATGGGCGATGGCCATGGTGGGATAGACAAGGTTGCTTCTTCGTGGACCCTTCGTGGGTGGAGCCCTCTGTGGACTCGCGCAACCGTTACCCTTCATGGGTTGAAGTCTCCACCAACGTGGATGTAGGATAGCACCACCTATCCGAACCACGGGAAAAACATCCGTGTCTCCAATTGCGTTTGAATTCTGCAAACCCTTCCCTTTACATTCTTGCAAGTTGCATGCTTTACTTTCCGCTGCCTATATACTCTTTGCATGCTTGCTTGATATGTATTGTGAATGTTGAAATTGTGCCTAAACTCCACTTAAACCGAAAAAGCTTAAAAACTGCAACTTTAGCATTAAGTGTCTAATCACGCCGGTATGATGTGGGTGGGTGATCGGTGGTCTGGTTTTGGGCCGCGGGAAACCGTTGGCCGGCTTGGCCAGCCAGGCAGCAGCGACGTCCCCGACGCCGTCTCCTCCTTGGAGGTGCTGCAGAGGCCCTTCCCCTTTCCATCCCTATTCCTCCTCCTGGGTGAAAGCCCAAAATCCGGCTTGGATTGGGTGGCGACGGCGCGCTGTGCGTCGTGTCTTCCTTGGGGGCGCCGCCTGAGGAGGGTTGCGTTCAGGTGAGGGGTCCAATGGTCAGAGCTTGGGTGGCTTGGGTGGTCCGGTGACGGCGGTGTCACGAGGTCCGCATGTTGGGGAACGTTGCAGAAAACAAAATTTTTCCTACGGTTTCACCAAGATCCATCTATGAGTTCATCTAGCAACGAGTGATCGGATGCATCTACATACCTTTGTAGATCGCGAGCGGAAGCGTTCAAAGAACGCGGATGAGGTAGTCGTACACGACGTGATCCAAATCACCGATGACCAAGCGCCGAACGGATGGCACCTCCGCGTTCAACACACGTATGGAGCGGATGACGTCTCCTCCTTCTTGATCCAGCAAGGGGAGAGGAGAGGTTGAGGAAGATGGCTCCAGCAGCAGCACGACGGCGTGGTAGTGATGGAGCTGCAATACTCCGTCAGGGCTTCGCCAAGCACTATGGAGGAGGAGGAGGTGTTGGAGAGGGAGAAGGAGGCAACCAAAGGCGTGGGTTAAGAGGCCCTCCTTCCCTCACTATATATAAGGGGCCTAGGGGGGGCGCCGACCCTAGGGGATCCAATCTCCTAGGGGGGCGGCGGCCAAGGGAGGATTCCCTCCCCCCCAAGGCACCTAGGGGGTGCCTTCCCCTTTGAAACCCTAGGCGCATGGGCCTATTGGGGCTGGTGCCCTTGGCCCATGTAGGCCAAGGCGCACCCCCTACAGCCCATGTAGCCCCCCGGGGTAGGTGGCCCCACCCGGTGGACCCCCGGGACCCTTCCGGTGGTCCAGGTACAATACCGGTGACCCCGAAACTTGTCCCGATGGCCGAAACAGCACTTCCTATATATAATTCTTTACCTCCGGACCATTCCGGAACTCCTCGTGACGTCCGGGATCTCATCCAGGACTCCGAACAACATTCGGGTTACTGCATATACATATCCCTACAACCCTAGCATTACCGAACCTTAAGTGTGTAGACCCTACGGGTTCGGGAGACATGTAGACATGACCGAGATGACTCTTCGGTCAATAACCAACAGCAGGATCTAGATACCCATGTTGGCTCCCACATGCTCCACGATGATCTCATCGGATGAACCACGAAGTCGAGGATTCAAGCAACCCCGTATACAATTCCCTTTGTCAATCGGTATGTTACTTGCCCGAGATTCGATCGTCGGTATCCCAATACCTCGTTCAATCTCGTTATCGGCAAGTCACTTTACTCGTACCGTAATGCATGATCCCGTGACCAGACACTTGGTCACTTTGAGCTCATAATGATGATGCATTACCGAGTGGGCCCAGTGATACCTCTCCGTCATACGGAGTGACAAATCCCAGTCTTGATCCGTGTCAACCCAACAGACACTTTCGGAGATACCCGTAGTATACCTTTATAGTCACCCAGTTACGTTGTGACGTTTGGTACACCCAAAGCACTCCTACGGTATCCGGGAGTTACACGATCTCATGGTCTAAGGAAAAGATACTTGACATTGGAAAAACTCTAGCAAACGAACTATACGATCTTTATGCTATGTTTAGGATTGGGTCTTGTCCATCACATCATTCTCCTAATGATGTGATCTCGTTATCAATGACATCCAATGTCCATAGTCAGGAAACCATGACTATCTGTCGATCAACGAGCTAGTCAACTAGAGGCTTACTAGGGACATGTTGGTGTCTGTTATTCACACATGTATTACGATTTCCGGATAACACAATTATAGCATGAATAAAGAAAATTATCATGAACAAGGAAATATAATAATAATGCTTTTATTATTGCCTCTAGGGCATATTTCCAACAGTCTCCCACTTGCACTAGAGTCAATAATCTAGTTACATTGTGATGAATCGCACACCCATGGAATTCTGGTGTTGATCATGTTTTGCCCTAGGGAGAGGTTTAGTCAACGGATCTGCTACATTCAGGTCCGTATGTACTTTACAAATATCTATGTCTCCATCTTGAACATTTTCACGAATGGAGTTGAAGCGACGCTTGATGTGCCTTGTCTTCTTGTGAAACCTGGGCTCCTTTGCAAGTGCAATAGCTCCAGTGTTGTCACAGAAGAGCTTGATCGGCCCCGACGCATTGGGTATGACTCCTAGTTCAGTGATGAATTCCTTCACCCAGATTGCTTCATGTGCTGCCTCCAAGGCTGCCATGTACTCCGCTTCACATGTAGATCCTGCCACGACGCTCTGCTTGCAACTGCACCAGCTTACTGCCCCACCATTCAAAATATACACGTATCCGGTCTATGACTTAGAGTCATCCAGATCTGTGTCGAAGCTAGCGTCGACGTAACCCTTTACGACGAGCTCTTCGTCACCTCCATAAACGAGAAACATTTCCTTAGTCCTTTTCAGGTACTTCAGGATATTCTTGACGGCTGTCCAGTGTTCCTTGCCGGGATTACTTTGGTACCTTCCTACCAAACTTATGGCAAGGTTTACATCAGGTCTGGTACACAGCATGGCATACATAATAGAACCTATGGCTGAGGCATAGGGGATGACACTCATCTCTTCTATATCTTCTGCTGTGGTCGGACATTGAGCTGAGCTCAATTTCATACCTTGTAACACAGGCAAGAACCCCTTCTTAGATTGATCCATATTGAACTTCTTCAATATCTTATCAAGGTATGTGCTTTGCGAAAGACCTATGAGGCGTCTTGATCTATCTCTATAGATCTTGATGCCTAATATATAAGCAGCTTCTCCAAGGTCCTTCATTGAAAAACTCTTATTCAAGTAGGCCTTGATGCTGTCCAAGAGTTCTATATCATTTCCCATCAAAAGTATGTCATCTACATATAATATGAGAAATGCTACAGAGCTCCCACTCACTTTCTTGTAAACGCAGGCTTCTCCATAAGTCTGCGTAAACCCAAACGCTTTGATCATCTCATCAAAGCGAATGTTCCAACTCCGAGATGCTTGCACCAGCCCATAAATCGAGTGTTGGAGCTTGCACACCTTGTCAGCATTCTTAGGATCGACAAAACCTTCCGCCTGCATCATATACAATTCTTCCTTAAGGAAACCATTAAGGAATGCTGTTTTGACGTCCATTTGCCATATCTCATAATCGTAGAATCCGGAAATTGCTAACATGATTCGGACGGACTTTAGCTTCGTTACTGGTGAGAAAGTCTCATCATAGTCAACCCCTTGAACTTGTCGATAATCCTTAGCGACAAGCCGAGCTTTATAGATGGTCACATTACCATCCGCGTCTGTCTTCTTCTTAAAGATCCATTTATTTTCTATGGCTCGTCGTTCAACGGGCAAGTCAGTCAAAGTCCATACTTCGTTTTCATACATGGATCCTATCTCGGATTTCATGGCTTCTAGCCATTTGTCGGAATCCGGGCCCGCCATCGCTTCTTCATAGTTCGAAGGTTCACCGTTGTCTAATAACATGATTTCCAAGACGGGGTTGCCGTACCACTCTGGTGCGGAACGTGTCCTTGTGGACCTTCGAATTTCAGTAGGAGCTTGATCAGAAGTATCTTGATCATCATCAATAACTTCCTCTCTAGTCGGTGCAGGCACCTCAGGAACATTTTCTTGAGTTGTGCCATTTTCCGGTTCAAGAGGTAATACTTCATCAAGTTCTACTTTCCTCCCACTTACTTCTTTCGAGAGAAACTCCTTCTCTAGAAAGGATCCATTCTTGGCAACAAAGATCTTGCCTTCGGATCTGAGTTAGAAGGTATACCCAACAGTTTCTTTAGGGTATCCTATGAAGACGCATTTTTCCGACTTGGGTTCGAGCTTTTCAGGTTGAAGTTTCTTGACATAAGCATCGCATCCCCAAACTTTTAGAAACGACAACTTAGGTTTCTTCCCAAACCATAATTCAAATGGTGTCGTCTCAACGGATTTCGACGGAGCCCTATTTAAAGTGAATGTGGCAGTCTCTAAAGCATAGCCCCAAAAAGATAGCGGTAAATCGGTAAGAGACATCATAGATCGTACCATATCTAATAGAGTGCGATTACGACGTTCGGACACACCATTACGCTGAGGTGTTCCAGGCGGCGTGAGTTGTGAAACTATTCCACATTTTCTTAAGTGTGTGCCAAATTCGTGACTCAAGTATTCTCCTCCACGATCTGATCGTAGAAACTTGATTTTCCTGTCACATTGATTCTCAACCTCACTCTGAAATTCCTTGAACTTTTCAAAGGTTTCAGACTTGTGTTTCATTAAGTAGACATACCCATATCTACCCAAGTCATCAGTGAGGGTGAGAACATAACGATAGCCACCGCGAGCCTCAACACTCATTGGACCGCACACATCAGTATGTATGATTTCCAATAAGTTGGTTGCTCGCTCCATTGTTCCTGAGAACGGAGTCTTGGTCATTTTTCCCATGAGGCATGGTTCGCACGTGTCAAATGATTCGTAATCAAGAGACTCTAAAAGTCCATCTACATGGAGCTTCTTCATGCGTTTGACACCTATGTGACCAAGGCGGCAGTGCCACAAGTATGTGGGACTATCATATCAACCTTACATCTTTTGGTACTCACACTATGAATATGTGTAGTATTATGCTCGAGATTCATTAAGAATAAACCATTCACCATAGGAGCATGACCATAAAACATATCTCTCATATAAATAGAACAACCATTATTCTCGGATTTAAATGAGTAGCCATCTCGAATTAAACGAGATCCTGATACAATGTTCATGCTCAAAGCTGGCACTAAATAACAATTATTGAGGTTTAAAACTAATCCCGTAGGTAAATGTAGAGGCAGCGTGCCGACGACGATCACATCGACCTTGGAACCATTTCCGACACGCATCATCACCTCGTCCTTCGCCAGTCTCCGCTTATTCCGCAGCTCCTGCTTTGAGTTACAAATGTGAGCAACTGCACCGGTATCAAATACCCAAGAGCTACTACGAGTACTGGTAAGGTACACATCAATTACATGTATATCACATATACCTTTCGTTTTGCCGGCCTTCTTGTCCGCTAAGTATTTGGGGCAGTTCCGCTTCTAGTGACCACTTCCCTTGCAATAAAAGCACTCAGTCTCGGGCTTGGGTCCATTCTTTGGCTTCTTCCCGGCAGCTTTCTTGCCAGGCGCGGCAACTTCCTTGCCGTCCTTCTTAAAGTTTTTTTTACCCTTGCCCTTCTTGAACTTAGTGGTTTTATTTACCATCAACACTTGATGTTCCTTCTTGACTTCTACCTCTGCTGATTTCAGCATTGCAAATACCTCAGGAATGGTCTTTTCCATCCCCTGCATATTGAAGTTCATCACAAAGCTCTTGTAGCTTGGTGGAAGCGAGTGGAGGATTCTGTCAATGCCCGCGTCATCCGGGAGATTAACTCCCAGCTGAGTCAAGCGGTTATGTAACCCAGACATAGTGAGTATGTGCTCACTGACAGAACTATTTTCCTCCATCTTACAGCTAAAGAATTTGTCGGAGACTTCATATCTCTCGACCCGGGCATGAGCTTGAAAAACCATTTTCAGCTCTTCGAACATCTCATATGCTCCATGTCTCTCAAAACGCTTTTGGAGCCACGGCTCTAAGCTGTAAAGCATGCCGCACTGAACGAGGGAGTAGTCATCAGCACGTGTCTGCCAAGCGTTCATAACGTCTTGGTTCTGTGGGACGGGTGGATCACCTAGCGGTGCTTGTAGGACATAATCTTTCTTGGCAGCTATGAGGATGATCCTCAGGTTTCGGACCCAGTCCGTATAGTTGCTGCCATCGTCTTTCAGCTTGGTTTTCTCTAGGAACGCGTTGAAGTTGAGGACAACGTTGGCCATTTGATCTACAAGACATATTGTAAAGATTTTAGACCAAGTTCATGATAATTAAGTTCATCTAATCAAATTATTCAATGAACTCCCACTTAGATAGACATCCCTCTTCTAGTCATCTAAGTATAACATGATCCGAGTCAACTAGGCCGTGTCCGATCATCACGTGAGACGGACTAGTCAACGTCGGTGAACATCTTCATGTTGATCGTATCTTCTATACGACTCATGCTCGACCTTTCGGTCTTCTGTGTTCCGAGGCCATGTCTATACACATGCTAGGCTCATCAAGTCAACCTAAGTGTTTGCATGTGTAAATCTGTCTTACACCCGTTGTATGTGAACGTTAGAATCTATCACACCCGATCATCACGTGGTGCTTCGAAACAACGAACTGTCGCAAGGGTGCACAGTTAGGGTGAACACTTTCTTGAAATTATTATGAGGGATCATCTTATTTACTACCGTCGTTCTAAGTAAACAAGATGCTAAACATGATAAACATCACATGCAATCAAATAATAATAGTGACATGATATGGCCAATATCACATAGCTCCTTTGATCTCTATCTTGGGGCTCCATGATCATCTTGTCACCGGCTTGACACCATGATCTCCATCATCATGATCTCCATCATCGTGTCTCCATGAAGTTGCTCGCCAACTATTACTTCTACTACTATGGCTAACGTGTTTAGCTATAAAGTAAAGTAATTTACATGGCGTTTCTCAATGACACGCAAGTCATATAAAAAATAAAGACAACTCCTATGGCTCCTGCCGGTTGTCATACTCATCGACATGCAAGTCGTGATTCCTATTACAATAGCATGAACATCTCATACATCAGATATAGATCATTCATCATTCATCACAACCTTGGCCATATCATATCACAAAGCACTTGCTGCAAAAACAAGTTAGACGTCCTCTAATTGTTGTTGCAAGTTTTACGTGGCTGAAATAGGGTTCTAGCAAGAACGTTTTCTTACCTACGTGAAAGCCACAACGTGATTTGTCAACTTCTATTTACCCTTCATAAGGACCCTTTTCATCGAATCCGCTCCAACTAAAGTAGGAGAGACAGTCACCCGCCAGCCACCTTATGCAACTAGTGCATGTTAGTCGGTGGAACCGGTCTCACGTAAGCGTACGTGTAAGGTTGGTTCGGGCCGCTTCATCCCACAATACTGCTGAAGCAAGATAAGACTAGTAGCGGCAAGAAAGTTGACAACATCTACGCCCACAACAAATTGTGTTCTACTCGCGCAAGAAGAACTACGCATAGACCTAGCTCATGATGCCACTATTGGGGAACGTTGCAGAAAACAAAAATTTTCCTACTGTTTCACCAAGATCCATCTATGAGTTCATCTAGCAACGAGTGATCGGATGCATCTACATACCTTTGTAGATTGCGAGCGGAAGCATTCAAAGAACGGGGATGAGGTAGTCGTACACGACGTGATCCAAATCACCGATGACCAAGCGCCGAACGGACGGCACCTCCGTGTTTAACACACATACGGAGCGGATGACGTCTCCTCCTTCTTGATACAGCAAGGGGAGAGGAGAGGTTGAGGAAGATGGCTCCAGCAGCAGCACGACAGCGTGGTGGTGATGGAGCTACAATACTCCGTCAGGGCTTCGCCAAGCACTATGGAGAAGGAGGAGGTGTTGGAGAGGGAGAAGGAGGCAACCAAAGGCGTGGGTTAAAGGCCCTCCTTCCCTCACTATATATAAGGGGCCTAGGGGGGGCGCCGGCCCTAGGAGATCCAATCTCCTAGGGGGGCGGCGGCCAAGGGAGGATTCCCTCCCCCCCAAGGCACCTAGGGGGTGCCTTCCCCTTGTGGGACTCTTCCCCTTTGAAACCCTAGGCGCATGGGCCTATTGGGGCTGGTGCCCTTGGCCCATGTAGGCCAAGGCGCACTCCCTACAGCCCATGTAGCCCCTCGGGGAAGGTGGCCCCACCCGGTGGACCCCCGGGACCCTTCCGGTGGTCCCGGTACAATACCGGTGACCCCGAAACTTGTCCCGATGGCCGAAACAACACTTCCTATATATAATTCTTTACCTCCGGACCATTCCGGAACTCCTCGTGACGTCCGGGAGCTCATCCGGGACTCCGAACAACATTCGGGTTACTGCATATACATATCCCTACAACCCTAGCGTTACCGAACCTTAAGTGTGTAGACCCTACGGGTTCGGGAGACATGTAGACATGACCGAGACGACTCTCCGGTCAATAACCAACAGCAGGATCTGGATACCCATGTTGGCTCCCACATGCTCCATGATGATCTCATCGGATGAACCACAAAGTCGAGGATTCAAGCAACCCCGTATACAATTCCCTTTGTCAATCGGTATGTTACTTGCCCGAGATTCGATCGTCGGTATCCCAATACCTCGTTCAATCTCGTTACCGGCAAGTCACTTTACTCGTACCGTAATGCATGATCCCGTGACCAGACACTTGGTCACTTTGAGCTCATAACGATGATGCATTACCGAGTGGGCCCAGTGATACCTCTCCGTCATACGGAGTGACAAATCCCAGTCTTGATCCGTGTCAACCCAATAGACACTTTCGGAGATACCCGTAGTATACCTTTATAGTCACCCAGTTACGTTGTGACGTTTGGTACACCCAAAGCACTCCTACGGTATCCGGGAGTTACACGATCTCATGGTCTAAGGAAAAGATACTTGACATTGGAAAAACTCTAGCAAACGAACTATACGATCTTTATGCTATGTTTAGGATTGGGTCTTGTCCATCACATCATTCTCCTAATGATGTGATCTCGTTATCAATGACATCCAATGTCCATAGTCAGGAAACCATGACTATCTGTCGATCAACGAGCTAGTCGACTAGAGGCTTACTAGGGACATGTTGGTGTCTGCTATTCACACATGTATTACGATTTCCGGATAACACAATTATAGCATGAATAAAGACAATTATCATGAACAAGGAAATATAATAATAATGCTTTTATTATTGCTTCTAGGGCATATTTCCAACACCGCATGCTCCTCGGTGGCCTGTCGGTTACTTGATGCCTCTGCTGCCTTCTTCAGTAGCTGCACCTGGTGGTTTTCCTGCAGCTCTCAGGCGTTCTAAGTTGTGGCGATGCGGCAGTCGCGGAGTGCTCCAATGTTCAAGTGGTGATGTGTTGCGGCTGCTCCAGGTCCCAAAGCTGGCACGTCCCCTGCTCTAGGGTGAGCGTCTCTCAAGTCCGCCGGTACGGCGCCTTGCGAGCCATGGCGAGAGGGAAGGGTCCCTCTGCAGCGCGAGAGACGGTGGATGTGTTTTGTCTTTCTACTTGGCCGTTGGTCGGGCTCACTTACCACACTCTGTTGCAAGCAGGTCCTCGTCGTGCTCGTGTGTGCCCCATTCCTAGATGGCTGTTTAGCTGTAGTCTTCGGCTAGGACAAGCTTCGAGCTTTGTTTTCCTGTATTCTTTTTGAGCTTGTGCGACCCGTTGAGTTGTAAGGGCATCTCCAGCCGTTCAGCCCCCCAGGGCGCCTAAATAGAGCGGCCTAGGGGCGTGCCGGCGCTAGTTCGGCCCCTAGGGGCGATCTAGCTCCCAGTCACGCCCCCAAGCGCCGGCCCCAGGATGCGGGAAATTTGAACTAGGTCGTTCCCGCTCACAAAAGACGCCACAAATCCGGTGATCGGGCGTAGTATGGCGTTACAAAAAATAGAGCACTGCACGCCGCAAGTTCGCGTGCGCAACGAATCACTCGGCGGGGTCGGCTCCAGGCGTTGGCGGAGTCGGCGTGCGCGGGCTCGGCGGTGTCGGAGCTGCTTCGGTGCTGGGCTGTGTCAGCGCGGCTTCGGTACTACTGGGCGGCGATGTAGAGGCGTCGTTCGGGCTTGGCGTCCGTGCGGCCGTGGGCGCGGGAGCTGGCGTCGTCGGCGTTGCCGTCTGCATCTGGTTAAGGATGAGGCCGTGCTCCGCCATGTACCACGCCCAGAGCTGCTCGTCATTGTTCTGGAGCATGTCCGCCCCACCCATCAGAAAAGCCATGTCCGCCACGACGACCGCGCCTCGGTCTTCTCTTCACGTAGGACGCCCCGGGCCTGGGCGTCGACGAGCCAATGCTCGATGGACTCCTGCACTCGCGCGGTTGCCGCGTCGGCGTTGTTCCCCTTCTTTGCCAATTTGTGGCCACCCGGCCGCCCCTCTGACGCGCCCGGAGTCGTCGCGTCCGGCTTGTATGTCTCCTTGGCCTTGTCGAGCGTACGTCGGACTTCCGCCCACTTCTCGCACTTGTCAATGCGCTTGTACACGTGGAGGAACTTGAAGTCGGCGTCGAGGTTGTCGCACCGATACATGGTGAACATGCGCAGCTGAAGGAAATATGCCCTAGAGGCAATAATAAAGTTATTATTTATTTCCTTATATCATGATATATGTTTATTATTCATGCTAGAATTATATTAACCGGAAACATAATACATGTGTGAATACATAGACAAACAGAGTGTCACTAGTATGCCTCTACTTGACTAGCTCGTTAATCAAAGATGGTTATGTTTCCTAACCATGGACAAAGAGTTGTTATTTGATTAATGGGATCACATCATTAGATGAATGATCTGATTGACATGACCCATTCCATTAGCTTAGCACCCGATCGTTTAGTATGTTGCTATTGCTTTCTTCATGACTTATACATGTTCCTATGACTATGAGATTATGTAACTCCCGTGTGTCGGAGGAACACTTTGTGTGCTACCAAACGTCACAACGTAACTGGGTGATTATAAAGGTACTCTACAGGTGTCTCCAAAGGTACATGTTGGGTTGACGTATTTCGAGATTAGGATTTGTCACTCCGATTGTCGGAGAGGTATCTCTGGGCCCTCTCGGTAATGCACATCACTTAAGCCTTGCAAGCAATGCAACTAATGAGTTAGTTGCGAGATGATGTATTACAGAACGAGTAAAGAGACTTGCCGGTAACGAGATTGAACTAGGTATTGGATATCGACGATCGAATCTCGGGCAAGTAACATACCGATGACAAAGGGAACAACGTATGTTGTTATGCGGTCTGACCGATAAAGATCTTCGTAGAATATGTAGGAGCCAATATGGGCATCCAGGTCCCGCTATTGGTTATTGACCGGAGACGTGTCTCGGTCATGTCTACATTGTTCTCGAACCCGTAGGGTCCGCACGCTTAAGGTTTCGATGACAGTTATATTATGAGTTTATGAGTTTTGATGTACCGAAGGAGTTCGGAGTCCCGGATGAGATCGGGGACATGACGAGGAGTCTCGAAATGGTCGAGACGTAAAGATCGATATATTGGACGACTATATTCGGACATCGGAAAGGTTTCGAGTGATTCGGGTATTTTTCGGAGTACCGCAGAGTTACGGGAATTCGCCGGGAGAAGTATTGGGCCTTGATGGGCTTTAGTGGGAAGAGGAGAAAGGGCCTGCTGCGCCCCCCCTCCCCTCTAGTCCGAATTGGACTAGGGAAAAGGGGGCCGGCCACCTTTCCTTCTCCTCCACTTCCTTCTCCCTTCCTCCCCTCTTGGTGGACTCCTACTAGGACTTGGAGTCCTAGTAGGACTCCACATCCTGGCCGCACCTAGCCTTGGCCGGCCTCCTCCTCCTCCATCCTTTATATACAGGGGCATGGGGAACCCCATAGACACACAAGTTGATCTTTGAGATCGTTCCTTAGCCATGTGCGGTGCCCCCTGCCACCATATTCCACCTCGATCATATCGTTGTAGTGCTTAGGCGAAGCCCTACGTCGGTAGAACATCAAGATCGTCACCACGCCGTCGTGCTGACGGAACTCCTCCCTGGAGCTTTGCTGGATCGGAGCCCGGTGATCGTCATCGAGTTGTACGTGTGCTAAGAACTCGGAGGTGCCGGAGTAACGGTGCTTGGATCGGTCGGATCGGGAAGAAGACGTACGACTACTTCCTCTATGTTGTGTCAACGATTCCGTTGCGATCTACAAGGGTACGTAGATCATGCTCTCCCCCTCGTTGCTATGCATCACCATGATCTTGCGTGTGCGTAGGAAAATTTTGAAATTACTACGTTCCCCAATAGTGGCCTCCGAGCCTAGGTTTTATGGTTTGATGTTATTTGCACGAGTAGAACACAAGTGAGTTGTGGGCGATATAAGTCATACTGCCTACCAGCATGTCATACTTTGGTTCGGCGGTATTGTTGGATGAAGCGGCCCGGACCGACATTACACGTACGCTTACCCGAGACTGGTTCTACCGCCGTGCTTTGCACACAGGTGGCTGGCGGGTGTCAGTTTCTCCAACTTTAGTTGAACCGAGTGTGGCTACGCCCGGTCCTTGCGAAGGTTAAAACGGAGTCTATTTTTTACGAACTATCATTGTGGTTTTGATGCGTAGGTGAGATTGGTTCTTACTTAAGCCCGTAGCAGCCACGTAATACTTGCCACAACAAAGTAGAGGACGTCTAACTTGTTTTTGCAGGGCATGTTGTGATGTGATATGACCAAGACATGATGCTAAATTTTGTTGTATGAGATGATCATGTTTTGTAACCGAGTTATCGGCAACTGGCAGGAGCCATATGGTTGTCGCTTTATTGTATGCAATGCAATCGCGATGTAATGCTTTACTTTATCAATAAGCGGTAGCGATAGTCGTGGAAGCATAAGATTGGTGAGACGACAATGATGCTACGATGGAGATCAAGGTGTCGCGCCGGTGACGATGGTGATCATGACGGTGCTTCGGAGATGGAGATCACAAGCACACGATGATGATGGCCATATCATATCACTTATATTGATTGCATGTGATGTTTATCTTTTTATGCATCTTATCTTGCTTTGATTGATGGTAGCATTATAAGATGATCTCTCACTAAATTATCAAGAAGTGTTCTCCCTGAGTATGCACCGTTGCAAAGTTCGTCGTGCCCAGACACCACGTGATGATCGGGTGTGATAAGCTCTACGTCCATCTACAATGGGTGCAAGCCAGTTTTTGCACACGCAGAATACTCAGGTTAAACTTGACGAGCCTAGCATATGCAGATATGGCCTCGGAACACGGAGACCGAAAGGTCGAGCATGAATCATATAGTAGATATGATCAACATAGCGATGTTCACCATTGAAAACTACTCCATCTCACGTGATGATCGGTTATGGTTTAGTTGATTTGGATCACGTGATCACTTAGAGGATTAGAGGGATGTCTATCTAAGTGGGAGTTCTTAAGTAATATGATTAAATTGAACTTAAATTTATCATGAACTTAGTCCTGGTAGTATTTTGCAAATTATGTTGTAGATCAATAGCTCGCATTGTTGCTTCCCTGTGTTTATTTTGATATGTTCCTAGAGAAAATTATGTTGAAAGATGTTAGTAGCAATGATGCAGATTGGATCCGTGATCTGAGGTTTATCCTCATTGCTGCACAGAAAAAATTATGTCCTTGATGCACCGCTAGGTGACAGACCTATTGCAGGAGCAGATGCAGACGTTATGAATGTTTGGCTAGCTCAATATGATGACTACTTGATAGTTTAGTGCACCATACTTAATGGCTTAGAATCGGGACTTCAAAGACGTTTTGAACGTCATGGACCATATGAGATGTTCCAGGAGTTGAAGTTAATATTTCAAGCAAATACCCGAGTTGAGAGATATGAAGTCTCCAACAAGTTCCATAGCTAAAAGATGGAGGAGAATCGCTCAACTAGTGAGCATATGCTCAGATTGTCTGGGTACTACAATCGCTTGAATCAAGTGGGAGTTAATCTTCCAGATAAGATAGTGATTGACAGAATTCTCTAGTCACCATCACCAAGTTAGTAGAACTTTGTGATGAACTATAATATGCAAGGGATAACGGAAACAACTCCCAAGCTCTTCGTGATGCTGAAATCAACGAAGGTAGAAATCAAGAAAAACATCAAGTGTTGATGGTTGACAAGACCACTAGTTTCAAGAAAAGGGCAAAGGGAAGAAGGGGAACTTCAAGAAGAACGGCAAGCAAGTTGCTGCTCAAGTGAAGAAGCCCAAGTCTGATCCTAAGCCTGAGACTAAGTGCTTCTACTGCAAAGGGACTGGTCACTGGAAGCAGAACTACCCCAAGTGATTGGCGGATAAAAAGGATGGCAAAGTGAACATAAGTATATTTGATATACATGTTATTGATGTGTACTTACTAGTGTTTATAGCAACCCCTCAGTATTTGATACTAGTTCATTTTCTTAGAGTAGTAACTCGAAACGGGAGTTGCAGAATAAACAGAGACTAGTTAAGGGTGAAGTAACGATGTGTGTTGGAAGTGGTTCCAAAATTGATATGATCATCATCGCACACTCCCTATACTTTTGGGATTAGTGTTGAACCTAAATAAGTGTTGTTTGGTGTTTGCGTTGAGCATGAATATGATTTGATCATGTTTATTGTAATACGGTTATTCATTTAAGTAAGAGAATAAATTGTTGTTCTGTTTACATGAATAAAACCTTATATGGTTACACACCCAATGAAAATAGTTTGTTGGATCTCGATCGTAGTGATACACATAATCATAATATTGAAGCCAAAAGATGCAGAGTTGATAATGATAGTGCAACTTATTTGCGGCACTGCCGTTTAGGTCATATCGGTGTAAAGCGCATGAAGAAACTCCATACTGATGGAATTTTGGAACCACTTGATTATGAATCACTTGGTACTTGCGAACCGTGCCTCATGGGCAAGATGACTAAAACTCCGTTCTCCGGAGCGAGCAACTGACTTATTGGAAATAATACATACTGATGTATGCGGTCCGATGAGTGTTAAGGTTCACGGCAAGTATCGTTATTTTCTGAACTCCACAGATGATTTGAGCAGATATGGGTATATCTACTTGATGAAACATAAGTCTTAAACATTTGAAAAGTTCAAAGAATTTCAGAGTGAAGTGGAAAATCATCGTGACAAGAAAATAAAGTTTCTACGATCTGATCGCAGAGACAAATATTTGAGTTACGAGTTTAGTCTTCAATTAAAACAATGTGGAATAGTTTCACAAACTCATGCCACATGGAACACCACAGCATAATGGTGTGTCCGAACGTCATAACCGTACTTTATTGGATATAGTGCAATCTATGATGTCTCTTACCGATCTACCACTATCGTTTTGGGGTTATGCATTAGAGACAGCTGCATTCACGTTAAAAGGGCACCATCTAAATCTGTTGAGATGACACCGTATGAACTGTGGTTTGGCAAGAAACCAAAGTTTTCGTTTCTCAAAGTTTGGGGTTGCAATGCTTATGTGAAAAAGTTTCATCCTGATAAGCTCAAACCCAAATCAGAAAAGTGTGTCTTCATAGGATACCCAATAGTTACTGTTGGGTACACCTTCTATCACAGATCCGAAGGCAAGACTTTTGTTGCTAAATTCGGAAACTTTCTGGAGAAGGAGTTTCTCTCGAAAGAAGTGAGTGGGAGGAAAGTAGAAAACTTGATAAGGTAATTGTACCTTCTCCCTTATTGGAAAGTAGTTCATCACAAAAAAAATCTGTTCTTGTGACTACTACACCAATTAGTAAGGAAGCTAATGATGATGATCATGTAACTTCAGATCAAGTTACTGCCGAATCTCGAAGGTAAACCAGAGTAAGATCCGCACCAGTGTGGTACGGTAATCCTGTTCTGGAGGTCATGTTACTTGATCATGACGAACCTACGAACTATGAGGAAGCGATGATGAGCCCAGATTCCGCGAAATGGTTTGAAGCCATGAAATCTGAGATATGATCCATGTATGAGAACAAAGTTTGGACTTTGGTTGACTTGCCCGATGATCGGCAAGCAATTGAGAATAAATGGATCTTCAAGAGGAAGACGGACGCTGATAGTAGTGTTACTATCTACAAAGCTAGAATTGTCGCAAAAGGTTTTCGACAAGTTCAAGGTGTTGACTACGATGAGAGCTTCTCACTCGTATCTATGCTTTAGTCTGTCCGAATCATGTTAGTAATTGCCGCATTTTATGAAATCTGGCAAATGGATAAACAAAACTGCATTCCTTAATGGATTTATTAAAAAAAGAGTTGTATATGATGCAACCAGAAGGTTTTGTCAATCCGAAAGGTGCTAACAAAATGTGCAAGCTCCAGCGATCCATCTGTGGACTGGTGCAAGCATCTCGGAGTTGGAATATACGCTTTGATGAGTTGATCAAAGTATATAGTTTTATATAGACTTGCGGTGAAGCGGGTATTTACAAGAAAGTGAGTGGGAGCACTACAGCATTTCTGATAAGTATATGTGAATGCCATATTGTTGATCGGAAATAATGTAGAATTATTCTGTAAAGCATAAAGGAGTGTTTGAAAGGAGTTTTTCAAAGAAAGACTTCGGTGAAGCTGCTTACATATTGAGCTCCAAGATCTATAGAGATAGATCAAGACGCTTGATAAGTTTTTTCAATGAGTACATACCTTGACAAGATTTTGAAGTAGTTCAAAATGGAGCAGTCAAAGAAAGAGTTCTTGCCTGTATTACAAGGTGTGAAGTTGAGTAAGACTCAAAGCCCGACCACGGCAGAAGATAGAAAGAGAATGAAAGTCATTCCCTATGCCTTGGCCATAGGTTCTATAAAGTATGTCATGCTGTATACCAGATCTACTGTATACCCTGCACTGATTTGGCAAGGGAGTACAATAGTGATCTAAGAGTAGATCACTGGATAGCGGTCAGAATTATCCTTAGTGAAATAAGGATATGTTTCTCGATTATGGACGTGACAAAAGGTTCGTCGTAAAGGGTTACGCCGATGCAAGTTTTGACACTAATCTAGATGACTCTAAGTCTCGGTCTAGATACATATTGAAAGTGGGAGCAATTAGCTAGAGTAGCTCCATGCAGAGCATTGTTGACATAGAAATTTGCAAAATACATGTGGATCTGAATGTGGCAGACCCGTTGACTAAGATTCTCTCACAAGCAAAACATGATCACACCTTAGTACTCTTTGGGTGTTAATCACATAGCGATGTGAACTAGCTTACTGAATCTAGTAAACCCTTTGGGTATTGGTCACATGGCGATGTGAACTATGGGTGTTAATCACATGATGATGTGAACTATCGATGTTAATCACATGGTGATGTGATCTAGATTATTGACTCTAGTGCAAGTGGGGGACTGAAGGAAATATGCCCTAGAGGCAATAATAAAGTTATTATTTATTTCCTTATATCATGATAAATGTTTATTATTCATGCTAGAATTATATTAATCGGAAACATAATACATGTGTGAATACATAGACAAACAGAGTGTCACTAGTATGCCTCTACTTGACTAGCTCGTTAATCAAAGATGGTTATGTTTCCTAACCATGGACAAAGAGTTGTTATTTGATTAACGGGATCACATCATTAGATGAATGATCTGATTGACATGACCCATTCCATTAGCTTAGCACCCGATCGTTTAGTATGTTGCTATTGCTTTCTTCATGACTTATACATGTTCCTATGACTATGAGATTATGTAACTCCCGTGTGCCGGAGGAACACTTTGTGTGCTACCAAACGTCACAACGTAACTGGGTGATTATAAAGGTATTCTACAGGTGTCTCCAAAGGTACATGTTGGGTTGACGTATTTCGAGATTAGGATTTGTCACTCCGATTGTCGGAGAGGTATCTCTGGGCCCTCTCGGCAATGCACATCACTTAAGCCTTGCAAGCAATGCAACTAATGAGTTAGTTGCGAGATGATGTATTACAAAACGAGTAAAGAGACTTGCCGGTAACGAGATTGAACTAGGTATTGGATACCGACGATCGAATCTCGGGCAAGTAACATACCGATGACAAAGGGAACAACGTATGTTGTTATGCGGTCTGACCGATAAAGATCTTCGTAGAATATGTAGGAGCCAATATGGGCATCCAGGTCCCGCTATTGGTTATTTACCGGAGACGTGTCTCGGTCATGTCTACATTATTCTCGAACCCGTAGGGTCCGCATGCTTAAGGTTTCGATGACAGTTATATTATGAGTTTACGAGTTTTGATGTACCGAAGGAGTTCGGAGTCACGGATGAGATCGGGGACATGACGAGGAGTCTCGAAATGGTTGAGACGTAAAGATCGATATATTGGACGACTATATTCGGACATCGGAAAGGTTCTGAGTGATTCGGGTATTTTTCGGAGTACCGGAGAGTTACGGGAATTCGCCGGGAGAAGTATTGGGCCTTGATGGGCTTTAGTAGGAAGAGGAGAAAGGGCCTGCTGCGCCCCCCCCTCCCCTCTAGTCCGAATTGGACTAGGGAAAAGGGGGTCGGCCACCTTTCCTTCTCCTCCACTTCCTTCTCCCTTCCTCCCCTCTTGGTGGACTCCTACTAGGACTTGGAGTCCTAGTAGGACTCCACATCCTGGCCGCACCTAGCCTTGGCCGGCCTCCTCCTCCTCCATCCTTTATATACAGGGGCAGGGGGCACCCCATAGACACACAAGTTGATCTTTGAGATCGTTCCTTAGCCGTGTGCGGTGCCCCCTGCCACCATATTCCACCTCGATCATATCGTTGTAGTGCTTAGGCGAAGCCCTGCGTCGGTAGAACATCAAGATCGTCACCACGCCGTCGTGCTGACGGAACTCCTCCCCGAAGCATTGCTGGATCGGATCCCGGGGATCGTCATCGAGCTGTACGTGTGCTAAGAACTCGGAGGTGCCGGAGTAACGGTGCTTGGATCGGTCGGATCGGGAAGAAGACGTACGACTACTTCCTCTACGTTGTGTCAACGCTTCCGTTGCGATCTACAAGGGTACGTAGATCATGCTCTCCCCCTCGTTGCTATGCATCACCATGATCTTGCGTGTGCGTAGGAAAATTTTGAAATTACTACGTTCCCCAACAGCAGCAACTGCGCGGAGGAACAAACAGTTGGCGGGCGGCGGGCATAGACGACGAAGAGATGCGGGCGAACGGCATGCGTACCTGATCCTCAACGCTGGCGCCGCTCTCCGGGCGAGCCGCAACCTCCTCGACGATTCCATGCCATTTGTTGCACGCCCCTGGATACACCCCCAATGGTTCGCCATCGCCTTGGAGCCGCGCTGCATGTAGACGCCCAGCCTTGATGCGGTCATAGTACGTCTCGTAGCTCTGCTTCGTGCCGGTGGTCGGGTCGAGGCAGACGACTTTCCATGCTTCGGCGAGGCATTCCTCCTCCTTGGACGTCCACTTGATGCGCGCTTCGCCTGGCCTAGCCGCCCGCTTCTTCTTCTGGCGCCCCTTCGTCGGATCAGGAGCCGGCTCCTCCTCCTCCTCGTCCTCCTCCTCCTCCTCGGGTTCCTGCGCTTCGTGCGCGTCCTCGCCGTAGACGTAGCCGAGCTCGGCCTCCATGTCGCCGCTGAGATCCACTACCTCGTCCTGGGTGGCGAACCCGGGAGACGCGGCGGCCGCGGTCGATCCTGTCGCGATGATGTCGTCCATGTCGGCTCCTGTGTCGTCGAGGTGCGAGAAGGGCAGCGGTCCACGGCGGAGATGGGGCGTCGGTGTGGACGCGTAGGCGGGCGGCGAGTAGTTGTATGGAGGGTACTGCACGCAGACGAAGGCGGGCGAGGGTGTGCGCGTCGCGGGGTGGCCATGGGGGAAGGTCACGTTTGGGTTGAACCCACCGTGCGCGTCGCCGTCGGCGTAGCCGGGCGACGACGATCGCCATGGAGATCCGACGCCTTGCTGTCCCCAGGGCGCGTACTGGGCGTGGCTGACGACGGGTGGATTCATCATCCCCGCGTGGTCGACCGATGAGGAGGACGCCGCCGCGCGCGCCGCGTTGTCGCGGGCCTTCTTGGCGATGGCCCTGTTCCGCTGGTCGGCTGTGACTGCGTCGCGTCGCTGAACTTCCACCCTCCACTCGGCGTTCGACATGCCCGGTGGCTTCAATGGCGGCGCCCTCGGCTTCCTCTGCTTCGGCTGGGCTACGGTGCCAGTCGTGGTTGCCGCCGCGCACGGCATGGCGGCGACTGGAAGGCGAGCGGGAGGGGGTTTGGCTGGAGAAAGGGAGGGAATGGCGGGAGGAAGGCGAGCGAGCGGGAGGGATGCGAGGGAAAAGCGTCAAGAAACGGCGGGAAAAGGCCCTTGGGACGCCGCTAGGGCGGACCCACGCGCCTTTTTCGCTTGTGCTGGCTTCCCAAGCGCCCCCGAGGGCGCCAGGTTCGGCCTGGGTCCGCCGGCACCAGTTTTGGCCTGAGCCGGCGGGAAACGGGCTTCTGGGGCGCGACTGGGCCTTTTTTTTTTGCGCCGGCGCGGCAAAAACGCCTGGGGAGGGCCTGTTGGGGGCGCGGCTGGAGATACCCTAAGCCTCCTAGAGTGTCCCTTGTATCGTTTGGTCGTGGGGGTTTGTGTGTGTTTGTATTTCCTGGCTGGTTGATGGCTTTGTTAATTCAAAACCGGGCTCTTCGCGAGCCTCCGTTCTAAAAAAAAAAGAAATAGAGTATCATGTAAGAATATGAACAATCTTCTCAGTGGTTTCACTGTTATCACTCAGGTTCTGAATGAGACTTCGAAGATGAGGTGGCAAAACAACACAAAAAGGCTCTTGTAGTAGAAGACAAGACAACTGAATATAGCATTGCACATCAAATCTAAACCTAAATGAATTTAGTAACCAACGTGCTGGGACTGTGTAACTACAACCGGAAAACTACATCTAAGAGCCTTATGCAAAAATACCTTGGTAGTTACGTGAGCTAGACTTCCAGCTAGCATGCCAACCATTATATGTGCAGTGCGGGATACTGCACTATCATCCCATTGCCCAATCCTCGAGGGAAAATATGCCAGCATGTTAGGAACTTTTCAATTACAGCAAGACAAATTAAAACCATTAAGCTATGCATGAAGTGCGGCCAACCAGCTATGCCATGTGACGCAAGCTGATTGGCTGCGGTGAGAAATATTTTGTAATTTTTTTTAGATGAAGGTGTGGATTATTTTTTAAATGTATTTTTTTAGATGGAGATGAGGACCTCTGGTATTTTTAAAAAAAAGGGTTATGCAAAGTGGCACTTGCTGATAGGCTGTTGTGGTAAAAAAAATTATTTCTTTTTTAGATGAAGGTGAGTATTTTTTAGATGTTTTTTTAGACGGAGACGAGGACTCTATGTATTTTTTAAAATAGAAACGTGTGCACAGCTTCCTCTCAAGCGGCGCTACAGGGTGACGCCCCAGTCACTAGTAACTAATGGACATGTACAGCTAGGGAAATAGTCCACGGCGTTCACCTTAAGAATAAGCTCCTTAGTAGTTCAGGCAGCTATTGTAACGCTTCTTTGAATAACACAGGGCCTATAATTTCTTTAATAGCCTTACCCAAAGCAACATCCATGATTTTATGAAGATGAAGAGTGTTAATAGACCGACAGTAAAATAAACTGAAATGCATAGGGCGTACATTCAGATTCCAGAAGCAGCAGTATTTACCGACCAAATTGACATCATAATTATATCATTCCCTTATTCCTGAGTAGATCGTGTAAACTAGGGGGTGAATGAACTACCTGAACTCCCAAGAAACATGTAACCAACTGAAGCAGACGGAAACACGAGGCAGCAATCGACTCCAAGATGAGCACCTGCGAAATAATAGTGTCAAGGCAAAGACAAAGCAAAAAAATGAAGAAAAAAAAGGAATGGCTAAAATCCAAGGAACAAATGCCCATGAATATCAGGACCTCTCAGGTTTCTTTTTTCTTAGCTCATTGAAACAGAGTATAATAATTAAAAAAATGTCTACCACAGAGAGTATCCCATGGTGCAATAACCAAACCGCCAATTTAACATGGATACAAACAAATGTAAAAAGAACCTCAAAAGGAAAAACCGAGGCCTACAGTGAGATTTTTTTTTTTGATAAATACTGAAGGCTCAGTGTTATCTATCAGTTGCTAGCTTCTTCTAAATCCCCACCTATCGAGTGCCTCCTCTTAATAAACACACACATCAGGGTTCTCTCATTTACACCATCCTATTCTAACCAACTAAGCAACTGGAAGAACAATAGATATCCAATTGGAAATTAAGATAAAAAATTGTTGTTTATGGTTGCATCTTCAGAGTTTCAGAGAAAACTGCATGTGTGTTGTATCGTCATGGGTATTTACAGAAAAGGCATGGCTTTTGACTTGCTAAGTAAACTCACCTTGTGCGTCATCCTCTATTTTTTCTTGTGCCCAATACACCAACCCTGAACCCAAGAGACATCAAACAATGTATGCATAGCATCAAACTAAGAAAAATAAATCTAAAAAACTCAAGTAAAGGAAACCAGGGCCTAAAGCAGGTACCTGAATACCCAAGGCTGATGAAAATTGGATGTTTCAGGGTTTGTGAAGGCAAGACCCCTGGCCGCACCGACAGCGATCTTCATCCTTGTCATCCATGGGAGGGAGCCATTTATACCTGGAGGAAATAGGATGTTTCAGGTCCGTTTCCTACTCCACATTAACCAAGAGTTGTAACCTGCAAGCACCAAGAAGTTGGTTGGATAATTGATTTTTAATCCAAAATATCCAGTTTTTTTAGTAAATATCCAATATCTACATTCGTCTGACTTTAAAAAGAGAAAGAATTGTCCCTTTGGAAGGCAGAGAGCAATCGGTTCCTTGTGTTTTATGTTGCGTGGCATGTGGCCGTGGGTAGCATGGAATTTCCAGCCACAACTCCATGATGGGGCACGGAATGATTAGCTCCAATTTCATTCGGTAATAATATCCTGGTGAACTGCATGGCCTGTAAATCAATCTTTCTTTAACCTGCATCTAGCTAGAGAGGAATTTGAACACTTGCCAGTACTCAATTACCCTAAATGGTCACTTGATTGCACACTAAATTAGCCACACATTTTTTATTTGGCCAGGTTCCCTTTGATTAGGACAGTCTTATAGATTGTGGGATGAACCTTCTTTTCCATGATAGGGTGCCGCCCTAGATAATGCGAATACTTAACATTCAGCGACATCCAATTAACAGTCGGAGTAGCATATTATCCATCCATGATAGGAGAGGAAGAGCACGTATAGCTCTGGGTATCTCACATTGAATCGGTTCCCCAAAGTGCACATTCCATCATCATGGGTAAATTTTAGCTTTGGTTAATTAATATCCCAGTTGTACTTATCTTCTTAATTACTACTAAATTTTCTGCGGTGCAGAAGGGAATAAGTTCGTTTGTTTCTTCTCGCTTTGTTCTTGCATAAACCCCTTATGACTCTCAAACTGAACCATGACAGGCTTCCACTCTATACTTGCTTAGACACAGAATGCAGGACACTGAGCATCACATAAAACATACAAAATCTGAACTGAACCCTACCATTGCAAAGACCATTCGAGTTGGAAAATACTAATTGAACTGAACCGCCAGCGTCCACTTGTCGGCTCATCTGTGATGTTACTTCCCCATTTTTGTAGTTTATATACATTTTTTATTTTACTTGACTTGCAGAAAAGAAACTTCAGGGACAAGAACAGCTCGTCGCTAATGGACCAAAATCACTAACATTTGTCTTTATCATGCTGGTCTCAAGAACCACCAAATGTACTAATCCTTAGACTGATCAACTGAAAATAGAAAGCAGTAAAGAACTCACTTTTGAAGAGGTGCGTCTCTAGACTCCCGGCGCTCATGAACTCGTACACCAGCATCCAGCATTCGTCCTCATAGCACTACCCGATCAATTTCACCAGGATCTTGTGCCTCAGTTGCCCAAGAAAGAAACCCCAGCCTACAAAAACTCGCAAAGCTAAAATCGAATAAAGAAACGGCTAATGATACGTCTCCAACGTATCTATAATTTTTGATTGCTCCATGCTATACTATTTACTGTTTTGAATGTTTATGGTCTTTATTTTACACTTTTATATCATTTTTGGGACTAACCTATTAACTCAGAGCCCAGTGCCAGTTTTTGTTTTTACCCTGTTTTAGGGTTTCGAAGAAAAGGAAAATCAAACGGAGTCCAATTGACCTGAAACTTCACGGAACTCATTTTTGGAAGGAAAGAAGCTCAGAAGACTTGGAGTGCACGTCGGGGGATCTGCGAGGAGGTCACGAGGCAGGGGGGCGCGCCCACCCCCCTGGGCGCGCCCTCCATCCTCGTGAGCCCCTCGTGGCCCCCCTGACGTACTTCTTCCGCCTATATATCTCCATATACCCTAAAAACATCCGTGAGCACAATAGATCGGGAGTTCCGCCGCCAGAAGCCTCCGTAACCACCGAAAACCAATCTAGACCCATTCCGGCGCCCTGCCGGAGGGGGCAATCCCTCTCCGGTGGCCATCTTCATCATCCCGGTGATCTCCATGACGAGGAGGGAGTAGTTCTCCCTCGGGGCTGAGGGTATGTACCAGTAGCTATGTGTTTGATCTCTCTCTCTCGTGTTCTTGAGGTGATACGATCTTTGATGTATCACGAGCTTTGCTATTATAGTTGGATCCTATGTTTCTCCTCCCCCTCTTCTCTCTTGTAATGAATTGAGTTTTCCCTTTGGAGTTATCTTATCGGACTGGGTCTTTAAAGATTTGAGAACACTTGATGTATATCTTGCCGTGGATATCTGTGGTGACAATGGGATATCACGTGATTCACTTGATGTATGTTTTGGTGATCAACTTGCGGGTTCCGCCCATGAACCTATGCATAGGGGTTGGCACACGTTTTCGTCGTGATTCTCCGGTAGAAACTTTGGGGCACTCTTTGAGGTCCTTTTTGTTGGTTGAATAGATGAATCTGAGATTGTGTGATGCATATCATATAATCATACCCACGGATACTTGAGGTGACATTGGAGTATCTAGGTGACATTAGGGTTTTGATTGATTTGTGTCTTAAGGTGTTATTCTAGTACGAACTCTAGGGCTGTTTGTGACACTTATAGGAATAGCCCAACGGATTGATTGGAAAGAATAACTTTGAGGTGGTTTCTTACCCTACCATAATCTCTTCGTTCATTCTCCGCTATTAGTGACTTCGGAGTGACTCTTTGTTGCATGTGGAGGGATAGTTATGTGATCCAATGATGTTAGTATTGTTGAGGGAACTTGCACTAGCGAAAGTATGAACCCTAGGCCTTGTTTCAACGCATTGCAATACCGTTTACGCTCACTTTTACAATTAGTTACCTTACTGTTTTTATTATTTTAGATTACAAATACCTGTATCTAACATCCATATACCACTTGTATCACCATCTCTTCGCCGAACTAGTGCACCTATATAATTTATCATTGTATTGGGTGTGTTGGGGACACAAAAGACTCTTTGTTATTTGGTTGCAGGGTTGCTTGAGAGAGACCATCTTCATCCTACGCCTCCTACGTATTGATAAACCTTAGGTCATCCACTTGAGGGAAATTTGCTACTGTCCTACAAACCTCTGCACTTGGAGGCCCAACAACGTCTACAAGAAGAAGGTTGTGTAGTAGACATCAGCCAACAAGAAATGAAAACAACACAAGAAAAAAAATCCAAAGGAGTTGAAGAAACCAAAAAGATAAAGATGAATAGGAGATGTGAACCGAGCCATAAAAGCGCGTGCGGGGGGGGGGGGGGGGGAGGGATGCAACCAAGGGGCAGACGGCAAAGGAGATGAATGGCGCCTCAATGCCATCCCCTTCCTTCCCATCCTCTGCAACCATCATGGTTGTCCGGTGGAACGCAAATATGAGAAGGTCTTTAGCTGGGATGGGCCGGTGGGGCGAGGCGGCACGGGGAGGCCAGCCCCTCCTTGGCTCCTTTAAACGTGCCCATCAGCCCGCGGAGCGCGCCACACTGCACGACCAACACATAGAAGTGATGGAGAGAGCACCTTCTCCATGGCATCAGCACAAGGGCAAGAGCCGCAACGAGCAACCACCTCACGTGGCTTGAACCTGCATCGAAGCGCTTGCGCCGCCATGGTCGTGGATCCGAACTTGCTGCTCGATCTGGGCGAGGGGGAGGGAAGGAGCTCGCCGGTCGTGGGGATAAGGCGAGCGGAGGAGAGAAGGGTTGGGTTGTAGGTTATGGGGGAAGGCGCCGGTGAGTGGTGGCGGCGATAGATGAGGGAGATGGGGAGGAATCGCGACGGTGGTGAATCAGGAACGGGGGCGATCCATTTCTCTCTTCTCTTTCCCTTCTGGATGAACCAAACGAGCGGCGATGGGGCACCAAAGGAAGGTGCACCCGATTGGCCACTCTTTTTCCTGATATCCAATGCGTGTACGACCGTCCTCACAATAAATCGCTCGTCTCATGTGATGGCGTGGACATCGCAAGAGGGCTCCAAGAGGTTTGCTCTTGGAGAGTGTAATTGGCATGTGTAGCATGTTATTGTTTCCCTTTCTCATTTTTCTCAATCATGAATGAAATATTATGTGGTGTGGTCTCACAATGTATCATTCTAGATGCTATCTGCAAAAATGTTGTAATATGATGTGTTTACCACGGGTGTTCTTAGCTAGCATGGGGGTGCCGGACAGATATTACTACTTTTGTACTTGGCTTAGATTTGTACTTGCTAATTGCTAACCTGCTGATGGGTTAGTTTAATCCATGTTGTTAGATATAATTAGGTGGGATAATTTGATGGTACTTATCAACCTGGGTACACCAAGCGTGTGGATTTAGGAAAAACGTTCTCTCTTCAAATCTCTACTCCTAACTAGTATAACGCCCGTGCGTTGCCACGGGCTCTTCAAAATTTATAATCAGTATCTTTCATTTATCATCCCTTCATATTGAGTGATTATGGGGTGTTCTAATTAGAAACACAATAATCAAATATTAGGAAATTTCACCGAACGAACAACAACGAATAATACGATATCTATCAAACGAATAAAATGAGGTCATATTTTTGGTCCGTCATGCACTTTTGTTGAAAAGTGCCTATCCCTTTTAGAATCAACCCACTGTTTGCTCGCACGCAAAAAAAATACATCTCTAAAGTGGGGAACCGATCGGTGCCAAAAAGAACTCAAACTCCTATCCAATCTCGACTTCGTGCTCTTCCACTTTCATTGATAAAGATGGGACGTCAAGGGTTTCATCATGATGACCTCGAGCAGCAGCCGACATCCCTCCCCACATCTACCCCTACCCCCTGCTGCCGCTTGCACTGTCCTTGCTCCTCGAGGGAGCTAGGGACACAATGTTCTCTAGGATGGGCATGACCAGATCTACGAGGAGGCCACATTCTTCCATGGGAACCCAACCAAGCACACCACCCTCCGCAACCATCCAATCCCAGCCTAACAAAGTCAAGACCCGCCATCGATCCACAAATCAGGCTCGCCGCATCCAGGTTCACTGCAAGTCTGCGACGAGTCTGTAGTCGACATCTTGACTTTGGCTATCCCCACGGAAGAATCATCGGATCCTGCTTACTTTTACCATCACTTCGTCTCTTCCCAAGTCAGCGACACCATCCAGCCAATCACCACCACTGCTTGCGGCTTGCCTACATAAAATCATGAGAAATCCCCACGGCGGTGCTGTAAGATCACATTGGCGACCTCGACAGTGACCGACTGGTCTAAAATCTAAGCTAGCCGCTCTTTGTAGAAACCAATAGAAGTAGGCATGTGACTCAGATTTGTTCTTTGGTGTGCATGCGTTTCTTGCTGCCCACCAGCTCTTGTCTACAACTCGCCTATCTCTGTACCAGCTCTTGGTCTACAACTCGGCTATCTCCATGCTCGAGAATCTGGAGTGTAGTAGTTAAAAAAAGACCAACTTTATACTCATTTGATAATTCAACGTGCATGGGCATGCACCGGATGGAATTCACGCTGTATGTAAAATCTGGAGTGTAATGACCGTGGTTGATGAATGAAAGTCTTATTTCCGCAAAAAAAGAAGTTAAAGGTGAATATATTCCTCATGTGTAGAGTACAAACAGAGCATATAGTGGTGACCTAGTTGGGCCATGCCAGTACTAAAATCTTCTAATTTCTTTTGATTGAATCCAAGTTGTCTCTTTTCTTTCGATTCAGCAAAGCTAGTTCGAATAAATAGGATTGTCTATATCTTAACTCCTTTGCCAATTAAGCTTCAAAATTGCAGTCTGACTCAGAAACAATCGAACGATTGTGTCGTTAAGTCCAGGAGATTCTCGTTAGATCTTAGGAACGCTGCAAGCCATCATATCATATAAGAATAAGATCGACAATTCATATGGACAGATCTTACTATAATCATATTACTACTACTCGCACACTGATATGGACAGATCATACAAGATCGAAGGTACGTAAGACAAGGTCCTCTAGATTACGAAAAACTGTTTGCTTCGCCTCATGTGAGACGGACCCCCAGCTATTCTTCAATGGCGCACCGCGCGCACATATTTGGCGGCGAAGTAACTCGTTATCCTAAGGACGTCCCCGTCAAGCCCGTCGACAGCGTCACCCTTTTCCATCTTCCCGGCTGGACCTCACCGAGTTTCCACCGTCGACGGCCTGCTGCCGCCGCATTCTGCTGCACGAAGGAGATCAACGACGGTTTAGACGTGCACGGGTGCAGCAGAGCAGATCGACCGACGGATCGGTTGACAACACGTACCGTCGCAGGCCACGTGGCCGTGGTGGGGGGCGGCGGCGCTCGAGGTGCCCAGCGCCTCGCATTCGCAGGGCGAGACGGCGCTCGTGGCGCTGGTGCCGATCTCCTCCTCCAGACGAACGAGGAGCCAGCCATCCAAGCTGGGCGAGGGAGCCAACAGCGGCCTGCAGTGCTGCCGGCTCGACTCCTTGCAGTAGGCAATCGCGCTCGCGACGGCCTCCTCCCTCGCCCGGGCGGTGCCGTCCTCGCCGGCGGTGACCCTCCCGTCCGGCTTCATCGCCCGGCCCTTCCGTCTCCCGCGCCCGTCTGGCCGCTCGTCCATAGCACCGGCGCGCTGCAGATTTCTGGCGAACCTGCGCAGGCACCGCCTTAGCGCGTGGCCCTTCCATGCGGCCGTGTCACCGCCCTCCCTCACCGGTGAGCGCGCGCTGTTCGACGAGCTGCTTCGGGCGCCGAGCAAGGAGGAGGAGGTGGACGACCTCGACGCCGGGGAGGAGCCCGGGTCGGAGGCCACCTTAGCGTCGCCAGGGCCGAACGCCGGCGACGAGGAGCTGCCCTACTCAACGCTCGAAGCGCCGTCTGTGGTCGCTGCCGTCGCCACGGCCGGCGCCATCGCCGCGCACACGGCGCACGGGAACATCCACGCCATGACGACCTGGAAGAAATGCATGGTGATCAGGAGCACTGGGGTTTGCTTGCAGGCCCTTGTGCACGTAGTACGTCCTTGTATATATATACACGTCGCGATTGCGATCGCGTTCGCCTCCGACTCCGGCGGTGGTTGCAGGGGGGGCACAGCGGCGTCTGCGGGCGCGTGATTTCCGAAATCCGAGTTGCCACAGCGAGATTGCCAAAATCCTGTAGCTAATCTATGGAATACTCCGGCGGTTCCTTCCATATACGGAGGGAGTACTAATTACTGCACGGTTTAATTACTCGATCGCTGATTTATTGGATGAGCTAGTAATGCGGACGGATCGCTGATTTATTATCATATTCGATATTTCTTGAGTTATAGCCTTACCATACCCGAGTTATTACCATATAATTACCATATTCAAAATTTCCTGAGTTATGGCCTTACCATATCTGGATTGATTTATTACTATACGTGGATTAATTATGATTGATTACCATAAATACGTTGGGTATTGCCGGTCAGACGAAAAAGAGAAAAACCGGTGGGAGGGGCTGGTGGGAGGTGGGACGAAGAAAAACCGGTTGAAAATAAACCGGTTGAAATTGGGGGGGGGGGGCTATTCAACCAATTCATCCATTAGGAGTAGAGATGGACGAATTGGTTGAATAGTCCCCCCCACTTTCAACCGGTTTATTTTCAACCGGTTTTTCTTCGTCCCACCTCCCATCAGCCCCTCCCACCGGTTTTTTTCTTTTCTCGTCTGACCGGCAATACCCAATGTATTTATGGTAATCAATCATAATTAATCCACGTATAGTAATAAATCAATCCAGGCATGGTAAGGTCATAACTCAGGAAATTTTGAATATGGTAATTATATGGTAATAAATTTAAATTGCCCCAAAGGCTATCAATCCAGGTATGGTAAGACCATAACTCGGGAAATATCGAATATGGTAATAAATTTAAATTACCACCAGGTATGGTAAGGCTATCGATCCAAGTATGGCACACCCTCACCTGATCACCTATCACAATCTCCAGCCCCACGCACGCACCAACATATTTATGGTAATAAATCATAATTAATCCACGTATAGTAATAAATCAATCCAGGTATGGTAAGGTCATAACTCAGGAAATTTTGAATATGGTAATTATATGGTAATAAATTTAAATTACCCCAAAGGCTATCAATCCAGGTATGGTAAGGCCATAACTTGAGAAATATCGAATATGGTAATAAATTTAAATTACCACCAGGTATGGTAAGGCTATCGATCCAGGTATGGCACGCCCTCACCTGATCACCTATCACAATCTCCAGCCCCACGCACGCACCAACGTATTTATGGTAATCAATCATAATTAATCCACGTATAGTAATAAATCAATCCAGGTATGGTAAGGTCATAACTCAGGAAATTTTGAATATGGTAATTATATGGTAATAAATTTAAATTAGCCAAAAGGCTATCAATCCAGGTATGGTAAGGCCATAACTCGGGAAATATCGAATATGGTAATAAATTTAAATTACCACCAGGTATGGTAAGGCTATCGATCCAAATATGGCACGCCCTCACCTGATCACCTATCACAATCTCCAGCCCCACGCACGCACCAAAGAACCCACCCGGCACCAAACACAGCTCCTCTCGATCGCCTCGAGTAAACGCCGCCACCGTCGTGCGATCTTCCTGACACAGACGTCGTCGCCGCCTCCTTCCCACCTACGGCGTCCCCCACGTCCATGGTGACGGCGCTCGCTTCCTACACTGACCCTCCGCCTCATATAGGTTGGTCGTTGATGGAGTGGGATGTGCCGCTGCGGTTTGGGGAGGCGCAATCACGATCTGGTTGGGATCTCAGCGTGGACTCATTCTCTGCGATGAAGGATGGCGCTGCCTCCCTGGTAAATGGGATCGGAGGAAGGGGCTCTACGTCGTGAATGTCGGCGAGGCAGCGGCCGAAGGCGAGCCCGACGGTGAGCACGGGTGTTCGTCCCATGAAATAGGCGGCCACGGAGGGCGGATCTGAGGCCACCCCAATCGCCGGTGGCCCTTCCTCCCATCGCTCATCGCCTCCATTCTCTCTCTCCTCTAAATCTTTGTCGCCCCTGCCTGATTCTGGCCGACGCCATCCGGCTCTCGCATCGACCACCACCAGCACGGCTGCGGACGAGGCGCAACCGCAGACGCCGCCGCCGCCATCCTCATCCACCTCCTCCACCATCCTTCCCAGCCGTCGTCGGGGGCACCCGCTATCTGCGCTCTAGCCCACCCGCTCCCTCCTATCCCCTCCCCCTGCCTGCCAGCCCCGTGATCCATCGCACAGATGGCAGGTACTACAGCGACCTCCTCCCCAGCGGATCCGGCCTCCTCCGATGGAGATCCATCCTGGGCACCGCCTTATTCTCATGCGTGCACGTCTATATCAACGTCTCATTCCACCTCACCTGAGCCTTTACCTTCCCACCTCTGCTTCAGATCCACATCACTTTGCAAGGTATGTGCTTGATTGTTCCGAAGTGGATCGATGGATTGTGCAAGGTACTTTGGGTGTCGTCATTGACGGCAATTGTCACGCCATGCTACCATCGGAGGGGTCCCTCATCGATGATTAGGGTCTTTCGAACTGCACGAACTCCATTGAGAAGGATGTTTTTAATTCTGGTTTTGCCTACATGCTTTGTTTGCCTGTATCTACTTAGCTAATGTCTTCTTATAGATAGTAGCTGCTGAAGTGGTGATCAAAGTTGTTCACTATAAGGAAACAACCATGATAACAAAAGTGTATATTCCCTGACCTTTGACCTGAAGTACTTTTTCATTAGAAACTTGCAACAGCCAGGCATTGAAATTAGCAACAGCTTCGTACGTACTGAAATAATTTACAGCAACACGTACTGAACTAAGTTAGGTTATGCTCATCGTTCCAACATGCTTAGTGATGACCACCTAGCAAGCTGATCAAACATGAAAAAATTGAAGTGCTACTGCTAATCGTACTATTCTGAATGTGAAAATCTATTTAATTGGCTCTTCTCTAATTGTACACTTGCATAAATCTCAGATCTTGCAAATTACAGTATAACCATAAAAGTCATGCTTTGACTCCTATAGGGCCTTTTGCACTTTAATATGACTAATAATTTGCCTTAATATCACAGATTGTATTACTACCTTTCTAAGTGAATGACATTCAAGAAGGTCATTAAATAAAACCAAGAAATCCTTCTGGTATTGGAGTGTAGGAAAGTTGAGACTATAAAATCAAAAGGTTATATTTACGTTTATTAGAGAAGGTTCTTTACTTTTTATAGGAAAACACAAAATGTTGCGATGTAGAGTCTAGGTGGTGGGCCTCCTTGATCCACTTGGTGGATGAGGGCGACTCCGGTCCTGGCACCCATAGTGCCAGTGATCCAAAAATCATAGGTCCTGGATATAGCTCTAGCAGACGTATGCGGCTTGCGCATCGAGCTTGGTCGTCTCGAGCATGGAGATAGGCGAGTTGTAGACCAAGAGCTGGTACAGAGATAGGCGAGTTGTAGACAAGAGCTGGTGGGCAGCAAGAAACGCATGCACACCAAAGAACAAATCTGAGTCACATGCCTACTTCTATCGGTTTCTACAAAGAGCGGCTAGCTTAGATCTTAGACCAATCGGTCACTGTCGAGGTCGCCAAGGTGATCTTACAGCACCGCCGTGGGGATTTCTCATGATTTTATGTAGGCAAGCCGCAAGCGATGGTGGTGATTGGCTGGGTGGTGTCGCTGCCTTGGGAAGAGACGAAGTGATGGTAAAAGTAAGCAGGATCCGATGATTCTTCCGTGGGGATAGCCAAAGTCAAGATGTGGACTACAGACTCATCGCAGACTTGCAGTGAACCTGGATGCGGCAAGTCTAATTTGTGGATCGATGGCGGGTCTTGACTTTGTTAGGCTGGGATTGGATGGTTGCGGAGGATGGTGTGCTTGGTTGGGTTCCCATGGAAGAATGTGGCCTCCTCGTGGATCTGGTCATGCCCATCCTAGAGAACATTGTGTCCCTAGCTCCCTCGAGGAGCAAGGACAGTGCAAGCGGCAACAGGGGGTAGGGGTAGATGTGGGGAGGGATGTCGGCGGCTGCTCGAGGTCATCATGATGAAACCCTTGACGTCCCATCTTCATCAATGGAAGTGGAAGAGCACGAAGTCGAGATTGGATAGGAGTTTGAGTTCTTTTTGGCACCGATCGGTTCCCCACTTTAGAGATGTATTTTTTTTTTGCGTGCGAGCAAACAGTGGGTTAATTCTAAAAGGGATAGGCACTTTTCAACAGAAGTGCACGACGGACCAAAAATATGACCTCATTTTATTCGTTTGATAGATATCGTATTATTCGTTGTTGTTCGTTCGGTGAAATTTCCTAATATTTGATTGTTGTGTTTCTAATTAGAGCACCCCATAATCACCCAATATGAGGGGATGATAAATGAAAGATACTGATTATAAATTTTGAAGAGCCCGTGGCAACGCACGGGCGTTATACTAGTAGTAGTAATAGATGTAGTTGACGAGAAACTTCATACATAGAAGACAAAATAATGTCTGATTACAATTATCTTATTCAAAAAAGATAACTCCCTAAGAGTAGCTTAATAATAAATTCCTTGCTCCCCCTTACTGTTTGTCGGAAAATGTTGGCATCGTCTTCTACTTTATGTAATCAAGAAGAAAACGTATTTTCACTTAATTTGGTTGTTCTATTAAGGAACGCATAAAAGTAAATCAGCGCGTTGAAGGTACATGCTTTATAACCATCATATTTTTAAGTTGAATATTCCCTAGCTGGTATCTAAAGATTTCTAACAAAGTATGGATGGTGTTATACAATACGAAGAAGCACACGATGCGAGGCATGATACGACTGAAATCCTCGCAGACTGGGTGCGGTCTACACTGACAACTTGCCGGTCTTCGAGTACCATATTCTCAGGCATTGTCCACTCCAAAATGCAAATATACATAAAAGAAAAAATAAATAGATAGAACCAAAACAAGAAAACAACATTGTAGTGAATACGAAGCTAGTGGATGTCATGACAACTTTTCATACATAGAAGACAAAATGTTATCAAATTATCTGATGCAATCAAACATGTTATTACCTAGCGAGCAGCTTAATAAGTAGTTACTTTCGGCATTTATTCAGAGAGCAGTCCTCCTTAGCCACTAATGACTCTCAACATTGCTCTAACCAGCTCTGCAATGTTATCAAGTGCTTCATTGTCCCTGACCTTCAGCATCTGGACCATGAAGCGCTTCCTGAGTTGTTCCGGATCCTTGAAAATATGAACCAAAGTTAGAACAAATATTTAGCAAATATGGCATGTGAAAACTCATTACATATACACTTACCTCAGTCTTGGGCATGTTATGCCCGAGAGTTTCGTACGTACAGGTGGGGCATCTCCTGTAAGACTTTGAATCCCGAGTCCATGCTATCAACAAAAAATCATCCATATCTTAATAGATATATGGGCGTGCTTCTAATGTGCATGACCAGTTTAATGTATTACGGTTGAGGTGTAACATATATGTTCTTTTGTTCGGTCCATTCTACAAATTGGGCGTTCCTACCGAGGACCTCCTGTTGCAACATACTGCTAAATTCTTGCTCCACTAATAGGGCTTTTTTCTACAGTTCTCTACCATTAAAGCCCTCCTCTAAATGAAATAATGTCTCGTTCAAATAATCAATCTGGAGAGTCCTCCTCCTTTTCATATTCAATACAATTAGCCCCTAGGAGGAATCAACGAGAGCCTGTTGCAGTAGATACTGTAATGGGTAGACACAGGTAAATGGCAAACATAGTAAACAAACTAATTCATAAGAATGAGAATAGTTATCATTGTAGGGGTTTGGAACACATCGTATTTTGGAAAAGTCTCGAGCACGCCAGTGTCAATCAGTGCCTCGGTGCGCTTTTCTTGGGATAACCAAGTCTACCTCGGCGCCCGTGCTTGGGCATGGAATTCCAAATTTAAAAAGTGTGTGGATCCAACAAACTCAGTGCATGTGTTTCTCTCTGGTGCGTCGCTAGTAATCTTACACACTGCAAGATTGAAGCAAACCGAAAGGACAAGTCCATCATCTCAGATGGGGTCTCGGATCATCCGAAGGCTGATCTTGATCGGGAATGGTCAAGAGCTTCTTATCCATACTATGTTGAAAAAATGCAGAACAAGGTTTACAAAAAACGTAACTTAAAATAAACGGAAATTCAAACTAGACAAGTGTCTTGGTGTCTATAATATATGAATATTTCCACCTTAGTTGTTCACACCTCAAATGACCAAAAAGAACTTGTAATCTCTATAATAATTAAGTATTTTCATAATATGCATAGGCAAGAACTTGTACGATTTACCATATTTTCATAGTCTCTCTTGTTGCATCCAGAGACTGTGAAAACATGATAAATCGTACAAGTTCTTGCCTATGCATACAATGAAAATACTTATTTATTAATGATGACCTTTGAGTCTGCAGAACCCAAGGGAAAGAAAAGGCTAGGTGGCGAATGCTAAACCAATGTTGGGCATTGTTGGAAGAGTTTTATTCAAGGTGAACTGTCAAGGGGTTCTCATCATTACCCAACCGTGTAAGGAACGCAAAATCCAGGAATATAACACCGATATGACGGAAACTAGGGCGGCAAGAGTGGAACAAAACACCAAGCATAAGGCCGAGCCTTCCACCCTTTACCAAGTATATAGATGCATTAATTAAATAGGCGATATTGTGATATCCCAACAAGTAAACCTGTTCCAACAAGGAACAATATCTCCATGTTCCAACAAGGAACAAACTTCAATCTTCACCTGCAACTAACAACGCTATAAGAGGGGCTGAGCAAAGCGGTAACATAGCCAAACAACGGTTTGCTAGGACAAGGTGGGTTAGAGGCTTGGCTCAACAATATGGGAGGCATGATAAGCAAGTGGTAGGTATCGCAGCATAGGCATAGCAAAAGAGCGAGCAACTAGCAAGCAAAGATAGAAGTGATTTCGAGGGTATGGTCATCTTGCCTGAAATCCTACAAGAAAGAAGAATGAGTCCATGACGAAGACAAACGGACGAAGTCGAACGAATCCTCACAACACGAGGTTATCGGAACCAACCCGAAGAAGCAACACCGGAAAGAAGCAACCAATCATGGTAAACAATCATCACATAATCATGTCATGATGCACAATCAAGTATGATGCATGTCCGGTTTAAATATGCATGGCATGGCAAAGTGCACAAACAATCCTACAAATTAAGTGGAGCTCATTATGCAACGGAGTTGCATATTGAAGAAAACACCACATCGATTATTTAGTTCTCTCTCGTTTACGTGCCCAACAAGATTAAATGTTGTTAGCATGGCAAGAGGTGTCACATGATGAAACTATCTAATCTAGGCAAGTTTAAATGAGGCCGGAACAACAAGCAACAAGTCCGGAAAAATCCTCATGTGCATATTTTTGGTTATGGTACTGTTCTGCCCTAAACCATATTTTATGGTTATTAAATATGTAAGATGATGCCACCATGTTAAACTAGGCAAAATTCTACCCCATTTACATATAAAGTTTATTAAATTCGGAGTTACGGTTATTTAGTTATGAGTTAAGTCATTTTAGCATGGCATAGTAGCAAGTTTAAACAAACATCATTTTAAACATTTTAATCATGGTTGAAAGTTGGAAATTATGAAACTAGATGTAATTCTAAGCATTTTACATATATAACATGTTTCATATAGATGCATGGACATTTAGTTATTAACAAAACAAAACAATGGCATTCCTGTAAATATGCATGCATTGGAGAAAGAAAAAAAATAACTAAATGCACAGGCATGAAATATATGCACGGGCCCGAAGCATGATGGTGCAGCGGCCCAGCAGCGAAAGTAGCCCAAGTGTGCGTGGTGTGTGCACGATTTAAAACAGGGGTGCGGCAAAAGAAGAAAAGAAATGGGGAGAACCGGGATTCGATCCGAGGACCTCCTGGAGTGAGCGTTGGGCACTAACCACTACGCTGGTGCTTTGTTCATGGCTATAAAGGGAGATCGGAACTTATGAATAAACCAAATACAAGAGCCTTCTTCTCCATGGATCGCAGAAGAACTAGGTGACGACGCCGGCGAGAAAGATGGCGATCATCTCGATCACAGGCCGACGGCGGGGGTGCAGAAATAGGTGGGGGTGCTGGCCTACAAGCGGGGTGGCTGCGGGTGTGGCGTGTGCGTAGGCGTTCAAGCACGAGCTACAGCTCGTCCCGGACATGGAGGAGAAGGAGACCAGAGCCGCGTGGGTGGTGCTTTGCGGCTATTACACGAAAACGGAGAGGGTCGGATGTGTGCGGGAGGGTGCAGATGCATACGTGCGCTGAGGCGGTGCTCGAGCACGAACTCGGGCTCGACTCGGGCGTGCAACTACCGTGGTGTGGTCGCGGTGCGGCGACGCGAGGCATGCGGGCGAAGCAGAGCAAAACAGGGGAGGCAGCGGCGCTGTGCACAGAGAGCGGCGGAGGAGGTCAGGCCCGATGCACCAAGGAACAAAACGGCAAGCTGAAGGAGGGAAATCGGTTCTACAGAACGTTCCGTCCCTATTGGATGCACACGGGCAACGAGGAGAGGTCGGAACACTCGCCGGAGACGAGGTCCGACGGAGGAGCGCTTGGGCTCGACAGAGATGGACGAAACAGGGTATAATCGGAGGAGAAGAACTGATGAGGAGGTGCGACTGCTCACATTGAGGGGCTTGAAGGAGTCGTTCTAGCTTGGGGGTGCAAGGAGCAACGGACTCGGCCGTCGACAAGTTCACCCGAGGAAGAAGACGGAGATGATGGCGAGCAGAGAACGGCTTCCGACTTAGCGTCCGTGTTGCAGGGGAAGAAGAGGATGCCGGCGCGGCGTACTGACGTCCTGCGGCGCCGTCAAGGAAGCAGGTGGTCAGCGGGAGCTCCTACGGTGGAGACGAGCTCTCGCACGTCTCGGACATGGCGATCGGGTGGCCAGGCAGCGAGCGCGTGCGAGCTCCTTACCTGTGGCGGCGGGCGGAGGAGAAAGAGCGAGGAGGAGGAACCCTAGGGCACTGTTGAGGTTAAATAGGGGGCGCGGGCATGGCTGGCTCCGCCACGATGGCCATGGCGTGCGTGTAAAGGAGAGGGGAGAGGTAGGAGAAAGGTGGGTTAGTGCTACAGAAAAGCCACTGACGCGTGGGTCCAGCTATGCCACATGGGACGAGTGAGAGAGAGGGGTATGTGAGTTTCAGGTGGAAAAAGGATCTGGAGGGCTAGGTGGGCTGTTGTAGGTGCGCTGAAGATGGGCCACTGCCGAGCTGCTCCCTGCTGCGCTGAGTTGCTGCTGCTCTTCCTTTTCTATTTCTTCAAACAGAAATAAAAGAGCAAAAGCACAGAGGAATTGGAGAGCGTTTTGAGAGATATAAGAATATCCCTGGAGTCCAGAATTTGTGCAGAATTTGAATAAATTGCTTTGGGAATTTTTAAGGACAGAAAAATAATTCAAGTTTGAATTTAATTCAAACTTGAGCCATTTTTGAACCCTATCAAAACAACTCCAAAATGGATGATATTTAACAGAGAGGTATAAGGCATGGAATAAGATCATCGGGAAATAAATGAACATTAAAAGAGGAGGGAATAATGTCACTTGCAAAAACATGAGGAAGAAGGAAAGGAGAGGTGATGATACATGGGACATATGCATAGGGCAAGCAACAGTGTAACATGCGTGAATACAAACACACAATGCACATGATGACATGACAAGATGTAACACGCAAGCGAATGACATGGCAACGACAGCGAATAACTGGAGGACACCTGGCACATCGGTCTCGGGGCGTTACAACACTCCACCACTACGAGAGGATCTCGTCCCGAGATCTAGAATGGCACCGGAGGGAAAACGGAAGTGAGGGAGAAGAGGTAAAACTAAGTTGCTCCTTTGACAAACAAGTGAAAACACGAATCTTGAAATGGTTAAGCCATTTCGAGAAAAGAATGCAACATGGATGAACGAAGTTGAAAGCACTCCGTTAGAAAAGAGGAACAAGGATCATTACTAGAACCTTGTAGGTTGGGAAAAAAACATAAGAATGAAGGTTGCAATGAACAAGAAGCACATGCAAGCACTCCGGTTGAAACGAGAAGCACAAGGAACAATAAAGATCAATTACGACAAAACTCCAGTTGGAAATGGAAGGAATTGCACATGATCTTGACAAGATGAGAGGATATTTGAAAAGAGAACACGACACTCCGGTTAAAAGGATGAGCACGAAAAGAACATGGTCCTGACAATCCGAGATGAAGAGTGAGGAGAGCAACACCACAATGCCTCCGGAAGAGATAAAATAATGGAATCCAAAGAACGGAGGAGAAAACAACATCTTCTACCTCAATTGAGCTTGAAAAAGCATATTTAGGAGAAGGGTCGAACGGAGTTGTTGGATTAACAACAACGAAAAAGGACAAGCTTGTTGCGGGCTTATGGAAAACATCTCAAAACTATGAGGTGAAATTCTGCCACTAACGGAAACGATAGATTGGATTGATATGAACAAGGAGATGAGAAGCTTATCTTACCGGGAGGATAAATGAAGAAACTTGGGTCATTTATAAGCACCATAGACAACAACAAACCTTAGGGAAGGCTTTAGGTGAAATATAACCCAAGATAACTCAAATGGCGAGATTGATGGATTTAAAATATCCCATCCTTGACAACATGTGAATCATGAAACATGAACTTAAATTATCGAGAATGACATAATACCACCTCCAATGATACGGAAGAAAGAATTGCAGTATGATGTCTACTACACAACCTTCTTCTTGTAGACGTTGTTGGGCCTCCAAGTGCAGAGGTTTGTAGGACAGTAGCAAAATTCCCTCAAGTGGATGACCTAAGGTTTATCAATACGTAGGAGGCGTAGGATGAAGATGGTCTCTCTCAAGCAACCTTGCAACCAAATAACAAAGAGTCTCTTGTGTCCCCAACACACCCAATACAATGGTAAATTGTATAGGTGCACTAGTTCGGCGAAGAGATGATGATACAAGTGGTATATGGATGGTAGATACAGGTATTTGTAATATGAAATTATAAAAATAGCAAGGTAACTAATTGTAAAAGTGAGCGTAAACGGTATTGCAATGCGTTGAAACAAGGCCTAGGGTTCATACTTTCGCTAGTGCAAGTTCCCTCAACAATACTAACATAATTGGATCACATAACTATCCCTCAACATGCAACAAAGAGTCACTCCGAAGTCACTAATAGCAGAGAATGAACGAAGAGATTATGGTAGGGTACGAAACCACCTCAAAGTTATTCTTTCCAATCAATTCGTTGGGCTATTCCTATAAGTGTCACAAACAGCCCTAGAGTTCGTACTAGAATAACACCTTAAGACACAAATCAATCAAAACCCTAATGTCACCTAGATACTCCAATGTCACCTCAAGTATCCGTGGGTATGATTATACGATATGCATCACACAATCTCAGATTCATCTATTCAACCAACAAAAAGGACCTCAAAGAGTGCCCCAAAGTTTCTACCGGAGAATCACGACGAAAACGTGTGCCAACCCCTATGCATAGGTTCATGGGCGGAACCCGCAAGTTGATCACCAAAACATACATCAAGTGAATCACGTGATATCCCATTGTCACCACAGATATCCACGGCAAGACATACATCAAATGTTCTCAAATCTTTAAAGACTCAATCCGATAAGATAACTCCAAAGGGAAAACTCAATTCATTACAAGAGAAGAGGAGGGAGGAGAAACATAGGATCCAACTATAATAGCAAAGCTCGCGATACATCAAGATCGTATCATCTCAAGAACACGAGAGAGAGAGAGAGAGAGATCAAACACATAGCTACTGGTACATACCCTCGGCCCCGAGGGAGAACTACTCCCTCCTCGTCATGGAGAGCACCGGGATGATGAAGATGGCCACCGGAGAAGGATTTCCCCCTCCGGCAGGGTGCCGGAATGGGTCTAGATTGGTTTTCGGTGGCTACGGAGGCTTCTGGTGGCGGAACTCCCGATCTATTGTGCTCACGGATGTTTTTAGGGTATATGGAGATATATAGGCGGAAGAAGTACGTCAGGGGGGGGGGCACGAGGGGCTCACGAGGGTGGAGGGCGCGCCCAGGGGGGATGGGCGCGCCCCCTGCCTCGTGACCTCCTCGCAGATCCCCCGACGTGCACTCCAAGTCTTCTAGGCTTCTTTCCTTCAAAAAATGAGTTCCGTGAAGTTTCAGGTCAATTGGACTCCGTTTGATTTTCCTTTTCTTTGAAACCCTAAAACAGGGTAAAAACAGAAACTGGCACTGGGCTCTGGGTTAATAGGTTAGTCCCAAAAATGATATAAAAGTGTATAATAAAGCCCATAAACATCCAAAACAGTAGATAATATAGCATGGAGCAATCAAAAATTATAGATACGTTGGAGACGTATCAGCATCCCCAAGCTTAATTCCTGCTCGTCCTCGAGTAGGTAAATGATAAAAACAGAATTTTTGATGCGGAGTGCTACTTGGCATAATTTCAATGTAATTCTTCTTAATTGTGGCATGAATATTCAGATCCGAAAGATTCAAGACAAAAGTTCATATTGACATAAAAATAATAATACTTCAAGCATACTAACTAAGCAATTATGTCTTCTCAAAATAACATGGCCAAAGAAAGTTATCCCTACAAAATCATATAGTCTGGCTATGCTCCATCTTCACCACACAACATATTTAAATCATGCACAACCCCGATGACAAGCCAAGCAATTGTTTCATACTTTTGATGTTCTCAAACTTTTTCAATCTTCACGCAATACATGAGCATGAGCCATGGATATAGCACTATAGGTGGAATAGAGTGGTGGTTGTGGAGAAGACAAAAAGAAGAAGATAGTCTCACATCAACTAGGCGTATCAACGGGTTATGGAGATGCCCATCAATAGATATCAATGTGAGTGAGTAGGGATTGTCATGCAACGGATGCACTAGAGCTATAAATGTATGAAAGCTCAACAAAAGAAACTAGTGGGTGTGCATCCAACTTGCTTGCTCATGAAGACCTAGGGCATTTTGAGGAAGCCCATCATTAGAATATACAAGCCAAGTTCTATAATGAAATATTTCCACTAGTATATGAAAGTGACAACATAGGAGACTCTCTATCATGAAGATCATGGTGCAACTTTGAAGCACAAGGATAGTAGCATTGCCCCTTCTATCTTTTTCTCTCATTTTTTATTTTTTTATTTGGGCCTTCTCTTTTTTATGGCCTCTTTTCTCTTCTTTTTTTATTTGGGCTTCTTTGGCCTCTTTTATTTTTTTATTTTTGTCCGGAGTCTCATCCCGACTTGTGGGGAAATCATAGTCTCCATCATCCTTTCCTTACTGGGACAATGCTCTAGTAATGATGATCATCACACTTTTATTTACTTACAACTCAAGAATTACAACTCGATACTTAGAACAAGATGTGACTCTATATGAATGCCTTCGGCGGTATACCGGGATGTGCAATGACTCATGAGTGACATGTATGAAAGAATTATGAACGGTGGCTTTGCCACAAATACGATGTCAACTACATGATCATGCAAAGCAATATGGCAATGATGGAGCGTGTCATAATAAACAGAACGGTGAAAAGTTGCATGGCAATATATCTTGGAATGGCTATGGAAATGCCATAATAGGTAGGCATGGTGGCTGTTTTGAGGAAGGTAAATGGTGGGTTTATGGTACCGGCGAAAGTTGCGCGGTACTAGAGAGGCTAGCAATGGTGGAAGGGTGAGAGTGCGTATAATCCATGGACTCAACATTAGTCATGAAGAACTCACATACTTATTGCAAAAATCTATTAGTTATCGAAACAAAGTATTACGCGCATGCTCCTAGGGGGATAGATTGGTAGGAAAAGACCATCGCTCGTCCCCGACCGCCACTCATAAGGAAGACAATCAATGAATAAATCATGCTCCGACTTCATCACATAAAGGTTCACCATACGTGCATGCTACGGGAATCACAAACTTCAACACAAGTATTTCTCAAATTCACAATTACTCACTAGCATGACTCTAATATCACCACCTCCATATCTCAAAACAATTATCAAGTATCAAACTTCTCATAGCATTCAACACACTCATAAGAGAATTTTATTATTTGTTTTGTATACCTAGGATATTAGGATTTTTTTAAGCAAATTACCATGCTATTTAAGACTCTCAAAATAATCTAAGTGAAGCACTAGAGCAAATGACAAACTACTCCGAGAGATATAAGTGAAGATCAATGAGTAGTCGAATAATTATGCAACTATGTGAAGACTCTCTAACATTTAATAATTTCAGATCTTGGTATTTTATTCAAACAGCAAGCAAAGCAAAATAAAATGACATCTAAGAATAGCAAACATCATGTGAAGAAGCAAAAACTTAGGATCAACCGATACTAACTGATAGTTGTTGAAGAAGAAAGGTGGGATGCCAACCGGGGCATCCCCAAGCTTAGACGCTTGAGACTTCTTGAAATATTATCTTGGGGTGCCTTGGGCATCCCCAAGCTTGAGCTTTTGTGTCTCCTTAATTCCTTTCATATCACGGGCTCCCTAAATCTCAAAAGCTTCATCCACACAAAACTCAACAATGACTCGTGAGATAAGTTAGTATAAACATTGCAAAAACCTTATCATACTCTACTGTAGAAAATCACTAAAATTATTATTCAACATTGCATACTAAATGCCTCTGCATATTTAATAGTCATATCCTCAAATAGAATCATTAAAGAAGCAAACATATGCAAACAATGCAAACATAACAGCAGTCTGCCTAAACAGGACAGTCTGTAAAGAATGCAGCAACATCCATACTTCCCTAGCTCCAAAAAATTATGAAAGAAAATTCCCACTGTAGTAAATTTATCATATCTCAATATGCAAAAGGTTTCAACATTTTATCACATTCTGACTTTTCTAGGGAATTATTGCAATAGCGGTAAACTTTCTGTTTTCAAACAGCAACATGTGGACTTCTAGAATAGGCATAGTAAAGACTATCAATGCCACTTTTATTGAAATAAAAGATGCAAAACATTGTTCTAAATAACAGCACGCAAATCTTAACAAAATAAATTGACGCTCCAAGCAAAACACATATCATGTGGTGAATAAAAATATAGCTCCAAGTAAAGTTACCGATGAACGAAGACGAAAGAGGGAATGCCTTCCGGGGCATCCCCAAGCTTAGGCTCTTGGTTGTCCTTGAATATTACCTTGGGCTGCCTTAGGCATCCCCAAGCTTAGGATCTTGCCACTCCTTATTCCATAGTCCATCGAATCCTTACCCAAAACTTGAAAACTTCACAACACAAAACTTAACAGAAAACTCGTAAGCTCCGTTAGTATAAGAAAATAAATCACCACTTCAAGGTACTGTAATGAACTCATTATTTATTTATATTGGTGTTAAACCTACTGTATTCCAACTTCTCTATGGTTTATAAACTATTTTACTAGCCATAGATTCACCAAAATAAGTAAACAACACATGAAAAACAGAATCTGTTAAGAACAGAACAGTCTGTAGTAATCTGGATCAAACGTATACTTATGGAACTCATAAAATTCTCAAATATATTTCTGGACCTGAGTAATTTATATATTAATCATCTGCAAAAGGAATTAACTAAATAGCACTCCCCAATAAAAATGGCAGCAATTCTCGTGAGCGCTCAAGTTTCTGTTTTTTACAGCATGATCAACAAGACTTTCCCCAAGTCTTCCCAACGGTTCTACTTGGCACAAACACTAATTTAAAACATAAAACTACATCTAAACAGAGGCTAGATGAATTATTTATTACTAAACAGTAGCAAAAAGTAAGGAACAAAAATAAAGTTGGGTTGCCTCCCAACAAGCGCTATCGTTTAACGCCCCTAGCTAGTCATGATGATTTCAATGATGCTTACATAAAAAATAAGAATTGAAACATAAAGAGAGCATCGTGAATAATATGACTAGCACATTTAAGTCTAACCCACTTCCTATGCATAGGTATTTTGTGAGCAAACAACTTATGGGAACAATAATCAACTTGGATAGGAAGGTAAAACAAGCATAACTTCAAAATTTTAAGCACATAGAGAGGAAACTTGATATTATTGCAATTCCTACAAGCATATCTTCCTCCCTCATAATAATTTTCAGTAGAATCATGAATTAATTCAACAATATAACCAGCACCTAAAGCATTCTTTTCATGATCTACAAGCATAGAAAATTTACTACTCTTCACACAAGCAAAATTCTTCTCATGAATAATAGTGGGAGCAAACTCAACAAAATAACTATCATGTGATTGAAAATTAAGATCAAGATGACAAGTTTCATGGTTATCATTATTCTTTAAAGCATATGTGTCATCACAATAATCATCATAGATAGGAGGCATGCTTTCATCATAATAAATTTGCTCATCAAAACTTGGGGGGCAAAAAATATCATCTTCATCCAACATAGCTTCCCCAAGCTTGTGGCTTTGCATATCATTAGCATCATGGATATTCAAGGAATTCATACTAACAACATTGCAATCATGCTCATCATTCAAATACTTAGTGCCAAACATTTTATAGATTTCTTCTTCTAGCACTTGAGCACAATTATCCTTTCCATCATACTCACGAAAGATATTAAAAAGGTGAAGCGTATGAGACAAACTCAATTCCATTTTTTATAGTTTTCTTTTATAAACTAAACTAGTGATAAAACAAGAAACTAAAAGACTCGATTGCAAGATCTAAAGATATACCTTCAAGCACTCACCTCCCCGGCAACGGCGCCAGAAAAGAGCTTGATGTCTACTACACAACCTTCTTCTTGTAGACGTTGTTGAGCCTCCAAGCGCAGAGGTTTGTAGGACAGTAGCAAATTTCCCTCAAGTGGATGACCTAAGGTTTATCAATACGTAGGAGGCGTAGGATGAAGATGGTCTCTCTCAAGCAACCCTGCAACCAAATAACAAAGAGTCTCTTGTGTCCCCAACACACCCAATACAATGGTAAATTGTATAGGTGCACTAGTTCGGCGAAGAGATGGTGATACAAGTGGTATATGGATGGTAGATACAGGTATTTGTAGTCTGAAATTATAAAAACAGTAAGGTAACTAATTGTAAAAGTGAGCGTAAACGGTATTGCAATGCGTTGAAACAAGGCCTAGGGTTCATACTTTCGCTAGTGCAAGTTCCCTCAACAATACTAACATAATTGGATCACATAACTATCCCTCAACATGCAACAAAGAGTCACTCCGAAGTCACTAATAGCGGAGAATGAACGAAGATATTATGGTAGGGTACGAAACTGAAGGAAATATGCCCTAGAGGCAATAATGAAGTTATTATTTATTTCCTTATATCATGATAAATGTTTATTATTCATGCTAGAATTGTATTAACCGGAAACATAATACATGTGTGAATACATAGACAAACTTAGTGTCACTAGTATACCTCTACTTGACTAGCTCATTAATCAAAGATGGTTATGTTTCCTAAACATGAACAAAGTGTTGTTATTTGATTAACGAGGTCACATCATTAGTTGAATGATCTGATTGACATGACCCATTCCATTAGCTTAGCACCCGATCGTTTAGTATGTTGCTATTTCTTTCTTCATGACTTATACATGTTCCTATCACTATGAGATTATGCAACTCCCGTTTACCGGAGGAACACTTTGTGTGCTACCAAACGTCACAACGTAACTGGGTGATTATAAAGGAGCTCTACAGGTGTCTCCAAAGGTAGATGTTGGGTTGGCGTATTTCGAGATTAGGATTTCTCACTCCGATTGTCGGAGAGGTATCTCTGGGCCCTCTCGGTAATGCACATCACATAAGCCTTGCAAGAATTGCAACTAATGAGTTAGTTGCGGGATGATGTATTACAGAACGAGTAAAGAGACTTGCCGGTAACGAGATTGAACTAGGTATTGGATACCGACGATCGAATCTCGGGCAAGTAACATACCGATGACAAAGGGAACAACGTATGTTGTTATGCGGTCTGACCGATAAAGATCTTCGTAGAATATGTAGGAGCCAATATGGGCATCCAGGTCCCGCTATTGGTTATTGACCGGCGATTTGTCTCAGTCATGTCTACATTGTTCTCGAACCGTAGGGTCCGCACGCTTAACGTTACGATGACAGTTATTATGAGTTTATGCATTTTGATGTACCGAAGTTAGTTCGGAGTCCCGGATGTGATCACGGAAATGACGAGGAGTCTCGAAATGGTCGAGACATAAAGATTGATATATTGGATGACTATATTCGGACACCGGAAGGGTTCCGGAGAAGTATCGGATAAAATCGGAGCACCGGGGGGTTACCGGAACCCCCCGGGGGGTTAATGGGCCTCATGGGCCTAATGTGGAGAAGAGGAAGGGGCTGCCAGGGCAGGCCGCGCGCCCCCTATCCCCCTAGTCCGAATTGGACAAGGAGGGAGGGGCGGCGCCCCCCCCCTTTCCTATTCTCCCTCCACCTCTCCTAGTTGGACAAGGATTGGGGGGGAGTCCTACTCCCGGTAGGAGTAGTACTCCTCCTGCGCGCCACCATAGGGCCGGCCGCACCCCCCCCCCCTTGGATCCTTTATATACGGGGGCAGGGGCACCTCTAGATACACAAGTTGATCCACGTGATCGTTCCTTAGCCGTGTGCGGTGCCCCCTGCCACCATATTCCACCTCGATCATATCGTTGTAGTGCTTAGGCGAAGCCCTGCGTCGGTAGAACATCATCATCGTCACCACGCCATTGTGCTGACGGAACTCATCCCCAAAGCTTTGCTGGATCGGAGCCCGGGGAGCGTCATCGAGTTGTACGTGTGCTAAGAACTCGGAGGTGCCGGAGTAACGGTGCTTGGATCGGTCGGATCAGGAAGACGTACGACTACTTCCTCTATGTTGCGTCAACGCTTCCGTTGCGGTCTACGAAGGGTACGTAGACAACACTCTCCCCTCTCGTTGCTATGCATCACCATGATCTTGCGTGTGCGTAGGAAATTTTTTGAAATTACTGCGTTACCCAACAGAAACCACCTCAAAGTTATTCTTTCCAATCAATCCGTTGGGCTATTCCTATAAGTGTCACAAACAGCCCTAGAGTTCGTACTAGAATAACACCTTAAGACACAAATCAATCAAAACCCTAATGTCACCTAGATACTCCAATGTCACCTCAAGTATCCGTGGGTATGATTATACGATATGCATCACACAATCTCAGATTCATCTATTCAACCAACAAAAAGGACCACAAAGAGTGCCCCAAAGTTTCTACCGGAGAATCACGACGAAAACGTGTGCCAACCCCTATGCATAGGTTCATGGGCGGAACCCGCAAGTTGATCACCAAAACATACATCAAGTGAATCACGTGATATCCCATTGTCACCACAGATATCCACGGCAAGACATACATCAAGTGTTCTCAAATCTTTAAAGACTCAATCCGATAAGATAACTCCAAAGGGAAAACTCAATTCATTACAAGAGAGGAGAGGGGGAGGAGAAACATAGGATCCGACTATAATAGCAAAGCTCATGATACATCAAGATCGTATCATCTCAAGAACACGAGAGAGAGAGATCAAACACATAGCTACTGGAACATACCCTCAGCCCGGAGGGAGAACTACTCCCTCCTCGTCATGGAGAGCACCGGGATGATGAAGATGGCCCCACCGGAGAAGGATTTCCCCCTCCGGCAGGGTGCCGGAATGGGTCTAGATTGGTTTTCGGTGGCTACGGAGGCTTCTGGCGGTGGAACTCCCGATCTATTGTGCTCACGGATGTTTTTAGGGTATATGGAGATATATAGGCGGAAGAAGTACGTCAGGGGGGCACGAGGGTGGAGGGCGCACCCAGGGGGGATGGGCTCGCCCCCTGCCTCGTGACCTCCTCGCAGATCCCCTGACGTGCACTCCAAGTCTTCTGGGCTTCTTTCCTTCCAAAATTGAGTTTCGTGAAGTTTCAGGTCAATTGGACTCCGCTTGATTTTCCTTTTCTTCGAAACCCTAGAACAGGGTAAAAACAGAAACTGGCACTGGGCTCTGGGTTAATAGGTTAGTCCCAAAAATGATATAGAAGTGTATAATAAAGCCCATAAACATCCAAAACAGTAGATAATATAGCATGGAGCAATCAAAAATTATAGATACGTTGGAGACGTATCACACTCCGGATAGCAAGATGGAGAATGCTTGAACCCCGATTTAATCATACACTAAACATACACGCAAACGTGTACGATCAAGATCAGGGACTCACGGGAAGATATCACAACACAACTCTACAAATAAAATAAGTCATACAGGCATCATATTACAAGCCAGGGGCCTCGAAGGCTCGAATACAAGAGCTCGATCATAGACGAGTCAGCGGAAGCAACAATATCTGAGTACAGACATAAGTTAAACAAGTTTGCCTTAAGAAGGCTAGCACAAACTGGGATACAGATCGAAAGAGGCGCAGGCCTCCTGCCTGGGATCCTCCTAACTACTCCTGGTCGTCGTCAGCGGGCATCACGTAGTAGTAGGCACCTCCGGTGTAGGGGTCGTCGTCGACGGTGGCGTCTGGCTCCTGGGCTCCAACATCTGGTTGCGACAACCAGAAAGAAAGGAAAGGGGGAAAAAGGGGGGAGAAAGCAACCGTGAGTACTCATCCAAAGTACTCGCAAGCAAGGAGCTACACTACATATGCATGGGTATCAAATGGAGTAAGGGTATCATATGTGGACTGAACTGCAGAAAGCCAGAATAAGAAGGGGATAGCTAGTCCTTTCGAAGACTACGCTTCTGGCAGCCTCCGTCTTGCAACATGTAGAAGAGAGTAGACTGAAGTCCTCCAAGTAGCATCGTATAGCATAATCCTAACCGATGATCCTCCCCTCGTCGCCCTGTGAGAGAGCGATCACCGGTTGTATCTGGCACTTGGAAGGGTGTGTTTTATTAAATATCCGGTTCTAGTTGTCATAAGGTCAAGGTACAACTCCGGGTCGTCCTTTTACCGAGGGACACGGCTATTCGAATAGATAAACTTCCCTGCAGGGGTGCACCACATACCCCAACACGCTCGATCCCATTTGGCCGGACACACTTTTCTGGGTCATGCCCGGCCTCGGAAGATCAACACGTCGCAGCCCTACCTAGGCCCAACAGAGAGGTCAGCACGCCGGTCTAAATCCTATGGCGCAGGGGTCTGGGCCCATCGCCCTTTGCACACCTGCACGTTGCGTACGCGGCCGGAAGCAGACCTAGCCTAGTGGCTTTCCAGTCCAATCCGGCGCGCGCCACTCAGTCGCTGACGTCACGAAGGCTTCGGCTGATACCACGACGTCGGGATACCCATAACTGCTCCCACGTAGATGGTTAGTGCGTATAGACCAAATGGCCAGACTCAGATCAAATACCCAGATCTCGTTAAGCGTGTTAAGTATCCGCGAACGCCGACCAGGGCCAGGCCCACCCCTCTCCTAGGTGGTCTCAACCTGCCCTGTCGCTCCGCCTCAAGTAACAGTCGGGGGCCGTCGGGAACCCAGGCCCACCTCTACCGGGATGGAGCCACCTGTCCCTTCAGCCCCCATCTCCGAACAGTATCACAGGTAATGTAACTGTGTAAAGTATATAGCCTATGCCCGTGATCACTTCCCGAAGTGATCACGGCCCAGTAGTATAGCATGGCGGACGGACAAGAATGTAGGGCCACTGGTGATAAACTAGCATCCTATACTAAGCATTAGGTTTGCAGGTAAAGGTAACAACAGTAGTAGCAAGGACAGGCTATGCATCAGTATAGGATTAACGGGAAACAGTAACATGCTACACTACTCTAATGCAAGCAGTATAGAGAAGAGTAGGCGATATCTGGTGATCAAAGGGGGGCTTGCCTGGTTGCTCTGGCAAGAGAGAGGGGTCGTCAACACCGTAGTCGTACTGGGTAGTAGCGGCGTCGGTCTCGGTGTCTATCGAGAGAAGAGGGGGAAGAAACAATAAATATTTAAGCAAGCATATGCATAATGATGCATGACATGACAAGTAACGGCGTTAGAGGTGCCCTGACGCGGTAATAGGTGATACCGGTGAAGGGGGATGACATCCGGGAAAGTATCCCCGGTGTTTTGCGTTTTCGGGCAGAGTAGCCGGAGGGGGAAAGTTGCGAGTTTGTTATGCTAGGGATGCGTGGCGGACGAACGGGCTGCGTATCCGGAATCGTCTCGTCGTTCTGAGCAACTTTCATGTTGAAAATATTTTAATCCGAGTTACGGATTAAAAGATATGATTTTCTAAAGATTTAACCATTTTCTGGAATTTATTTAATTATTTAAATCAACATTATCCGAAACAGTGCTTGCTGACGTCAGCATGACGTCAGCATGACGTCAGCAGTCAACAGAGGGTTGACTGGGTCAAACTGACGTGTGGGTCCAGTGGGACCCACCTGTCATTCACTGTTTAGCCTAATCAGGATTAACTAAACTAATTACTAATTAATTAAACTAATAATTAATTATGTTAATCTAATTATGATTAATTAGGTTAATTAATTCCTTAATTAATTAATTAATTAATTAATTAATTATCTATTTATTTAATTACTCTTATTACTTATTAATTTTAATTAATTCTTTTTCTTTTTCTTTTTTTTTAAACGTTCCGTGGGCGTCGGCCCCACATGTCATTGGGCCCTGGGGGCTAGCGGGCAAAAGGGGCAGCGGGCGGAGCCCCGTTTAGCGCGCGGGCGCTGGGTGCGTGCGCACCCGAACGGGCGCTCGCCCGCAGGGCGGGACGAGGACGCCGGGGCAAGGATGGAGGGGCTCGCCGGTGCGGCCATCTCCGGCGATGGCCGGCGGAGGCGAGGGGTGGCGCCGGTGCGGTCTGAGCAGCGCGGAGGGGCAGGCGCGGTGGCGCGGCCACGGGACAGAGGGAGAGACGGGGGAGGGCGAGGCCATGGCCGAGCCACGACGGGCGCGCGCGCGCGTCGGCGCGGTCAGGAGGGGCCGGCCACGGCGCGGGCACGGGAGCCGGACGGCGCGAAGGACAGAGGGGAGAGGAGGAGCGGTCGGAGTTGGCCGCGGGCGTGGCGGGGCAGAGGGGTCACGAGGGGCGTCCGTGCGGCGGCCGCGGCGAGGCGCGGTTCGTGCGTGCGCCGGCGATAGAGGGAGGGAGCAAGGCGGGGCAGCTTACGGGGAGGGACGCGTAGGGTCTCGGAGGCGAGCTCGATGGAGGTCGGGGAGGTCCGGCGAGGGAGAGGTCGAGGCGGCGAAGGGGCTCCCGCGGCGGGGCGAGGGAGGAGCTTCGGGCGGTGAGGTGGACCGGCGAGGAGGAGGCAGCGGGGGGGCCGGGAAGGTCCACGGGCGGCGGCGGCGGCGTTCTGGCGAGGGGGGGGAGCGACGGGATCGGGGCGACGGGATCGGGCGCCTCCTCCCTCGATCCCGATCCAGTCGGGGGAGAGGGGGAGATATTTTGGGGAGCGGGGGGGGGGGAATGGATAGGGCTAGGGTTTCGGGGGGGGTTATGTGGGAACGGGGTGGGCCGGTCGGCTGGCCTGGTGGCCTGCTGGGCCGGAGCCCAGTGGGTTGCCCCTCTTTTTTTTTAGTTAGGTTTTGTCCTTTTCTTTTATTTATTTTCTCTTTTGTTTTTTTATTCATTCTAAAATACTTAGGCAGTTTTTAAAATGTGTTGATTACACTATAATTACCAGTGCAATATTCTGCAACCCCCGAACATTTTTGTTTTAATTTTTGAAAACTTTTATTGTTAATTGTAATTTGAATTTGAATTTGAACGGTTTCGGATTGTTGCGAGATTAGCAACAGTAATCGGGATGACGTGCCATGATTAGCGTGGGATTACTGTAGCAAGATTATCCGGGCGTTACAAATCTCCTCCACTACAAGAAATCTCGTCCCGAGATTTAGGAGGTAGAAGGAAACAGTGCGGGGTATTCATCACGCAGGCGATCCTCGCGTTCCCAGGTAGCTTCGTCCTCAGAGTGATTCGACCACTGGACCTTGAGGAACTTGATCGCCTTCTGGCGTGTGCGGCGTTCAGCTTGGTCGAGAATGCGGACCGGATGCTCTTTATAGGAGAGGTCCTGTTGCAATTCGAGCACTTCATGATCCACTGCTCGGATTGGGTCCTTGAAACAGCGTCGGAGTTGTGACACGTGGAACACATCGTGAACCTGCGAAAGGTTCGGCGGAAGCTCCAATTGATATGCCACTTTTCCACGCCTCTCGAGAATAGTGAAAGGACCAATATAGCGAGGAGCTAGCTTTCCTTTAATCCCGAAGCGGTGAGCACCCTTCATTGGCGTAACTCGAAGGTAAGCCTTTTCGCCAGGTTGATAGACCATGTCTCTATGATGACGGTCATAATTACTCTTTTGGCGTGACTGAGCAGTCTTGAGATTCTCGCGAATAATGCGGACTTGCTCTTCGGCATGTTGGATAATATCCGGACCAAAGAGTGGACGTTCCCCAGTTTCTGACCAGTTCAGAGGGGTTCGGCACTTTCGTCCATACAGCACTTCGAAGGGGGCCATCTTCAGACTAGCTTGATAGCTATTATTATAAGAGAACTCAGCATACGGGAGAGATTCCTCCCATTTCTTGCCGAAGGAGATAACACAAGCTCGAAGCATGTCTTCGAGAACTTGGTTGACACGTTCAACTTGCCCTTGCGACTGAGGATGAAAAGCAGTACTGAAAGACAGATGAGTTCCCATAGCTTCTTGGAAACTTGCCCAGAATCTTGAAGTGAATAAGCTGCCACGGTCCGAACTGATGACCAGTGGAATACCGTGGAGTGAAACAATTCTGGATATGTAGAGAGTTGCAAGCTGACTAGCAGTGATAGTTTCTTTGACCGCCAGAAAATGGGCAACTTTGGAAAGCCGGTCAATGACGACAAGAATAGCATCATTACCTTTCTGAGATTTGGGAAATCCAGTGACGAAGTCCATTTCAACATGGTCCCATTTCCATTCAGGAATAGAGATAGGTTGCAGAGTCCCAGCAGGCCTTTGATGCTCTGCCTTGATTCGGCGACAAACGTCACATTCAGCAACATAACGAGCAATGTCCTGCTTCATATTAGACCACCAAAATCTTTGACGAATATCCTGGTACATCTTGGTATTACCAGGATGGATGGACAGAGGTGTATCATGGGCTTCTTGCATAATCCTTTTAGTCTTATCCAGGTTTTTCTTCGAACAAGGTACCACTAAGCGGCCTTTGAAATACAAGGCGCCATCGTCGGCGATCGTGAAGAATGAGGGCTTTCCTTTTTTGAGGTCGCGCTTAATCTTGAGGACTTCATCGTCACACTTCTGTATCCATTTGATGGTGTCCACAAGATCTGGTTTCGCAACCAGGGTATTGAGAGAACCCTTGGAAACAACATGGAGGTTCTGTTTGGGGAAACCTTTGGGAGGGGGAGCGAGTGATCCCGGAGGAACAATATGGAGGTTCAGCCTTCTAAATTCTTCGGTAAGCGAGGGCTGAACTTTATGAACCTGGAGGTGGTTGCAGTAAGACTTGCGGCTCAAGGCATCAGCCATCACATTAGCCATGCCGGGGGTATATGATATATCCACGTCAAAGTCTGCAACAGTCTCCATCCATCTTTGCTGGCGTAGGTTCAAATCTGGCTGAGTAAACAGATACTTCAGACTTTGATGGTCGGTGAAGATCTCGCAACGATTACCGAGAAGGTAATGTCGCCACTGCTTCAGTGCATGAATGACAGCAGCAAGCTCGAGGTCATGAACTGGGTAGTTTTCTTCGTGAGGGCGCAGTTGACGAGAGGCATAAGCTATCACTCTGCGCTCTTGCATTAGGACACAGCCTAATCCTTGACGGGAAGCGTCGCAGTAAATGACGAAGTCCTTCTTAGTATCAGGTGGTGCAAGCACGGGGGCAGAAGTCAATTTGTCTTTGAGCGCCTGGAAACTTTCTTGACACTTGTCTGTCCAGTCGAACTTGACACCCTTATGCAATAAATTAGTCAGAGGCCTGGCAATCTTGGAGAAGTTCTCGACGAATCGACGGCAATAGCTGGCGAGACCGAGAAAACTTCGGACTTGCTTCACATTCTTTGGGGGAGTCCAATCGAGAATAGCCTGAACTCGTTCAGGGTTGACGGCAATACCATCTTTGGAGATGACATGCCCAAGATAGGTTACTTCGGGAAGCCAGAATTCACACTTGGAATACTTAGCATACAGCTGATGTTCTCGAAGCTTCTCTAGCACAAGACGCAGATGTACAGCATGTTCTTCCTCGTTCTTGGAAAATACAAGGATATCGTCCAGATATACCACGACGAACTTGTCGAGGTAATCCATGAATATATAATTCATCAGACGAGAGAAGGTGGCGGGAGCATTCGTTAAGCCGAATGACATGACGGTGTACTCATACGACCCATACCGAGTCACGAAGGCGGTTTTTGGGATGTCCTCTTCACGAACACGGATCTGGTGGTAACCCAACCTCAAGTCGAGTTTGGAGAACACTGATGAACCAGCCAGTTGATCATAAAGATCATTGATCCGAGGAAGAGGGTATTTATTCTGAATGGTAGCTTGGTTTATAGGACGGTAGTCTTGGACCAATCGGTTTGTCCCATCCTTCTTCCTAACAAAGAGAGAAGGTGCTCCCCAAGGAGAGCAACTTGGACGAATGAAACCTTTGACAAGAGATTTGTCGATTTCCTCCTTAAGCTCAATGAGTTCATGTGGCGGCATCTTATAGGGTCGTTTAGCTATAGGGGTAGTGCCGGGTTTCAAGTCGATGATGAATTCGACAGCTCTAGCAGGAGGAATCCCTGGAAGTTCTTCTGGGAAGACATCTTGGAATTCACGAACGACGGGAATGTTTTCAATGCCCTCGAGTGGTGCAGTGTTCAACGCATTCAAGGCATAAAGTCGTGCCTCGGCGTTCTGAACTAGATGAGCTTGGTAAGCTATTATTTCGTCAGAAGGGTGTAGCAGATGGACGACCTTAGTGGCGCAAACTATAGAAGCAGTATGCGCTTTCAACCAATCCATTCCCAGAATGAGGTCTATGTTAGACGACTTCAAGATAATGGGAGAGGCATAGAATTCCAGCCCTTCAATTTCCACGGGGACATCGATGCCAACCAATGAGGTTTGACATTGTCCCACGGCGGTTTTTACCAATACCGAAGTGTTCATCTCCTCACATTTAATGTCATGCTTGTATGCAAAATCTTCTGACATGAATGAATGCGATGCTCCTGAATCGAATAAAACAGATGCAGGTACTGAGTTTACGAGGAGTGTACCCATCACGGTAGTAGGCTGGTCTTGGGCTTCGTTCAGATCAACATGGTTGGCATGAACGCGACCATAAGACTTGGCATTGTTGTTGCGGGGCTGGTTGTTTCCACGGCCAGTTGCTGGAAGGGCCAGTTGATTCTGTTTCTGGTTGCATTCCCTAGCACGGTGCCCTGGTTGTCCACACCTGAAGCACAATCCATTATTGGGAGTGGGAACAGGAGCTTGTGGTGGTGGAGGTGGGAGTCTTGGCCGCCTAGTCGGAGGAGTAGGCAGACGAGGTGCAGCATAGGTCTGCCTTGGGGTAGGTGCATCCGGCTGGTACAAGCTATTGGGAATCCATATCTTGCGCTTCTGCGAGGACGGGCCCGAAGATGAGCCCGTGTCACGATTGCGCCTGTGAGAGCTCTGGTATTCCTGCAGACCAGTTTCGACGTTGATGGCCTTGTTCACCAAGGTGGCGAAATCAGTAAAGTCATGCACTAGAAGTGCGAGCTTGATGTCAGCTTGAAGGCCATCACGGAACTTCTCCTGTCTGCGTGCATCAGTTGCAATGTCTTCTTCAGCATAGCGGGACAAGTCAAGAAACTCCCGCTGATAAGCTTCCACAGTCTTGTTGCCTTGGGTGAGGTTGCGGAACTCACGCTTCTTCCGGTCCATGACTCCCTGAGGAATGAAGCGAGCACGGAAGGCAGCTTGGAAGTCTGGCCAGGTGATGATTGTCCCAGCTGGCAGGGTACGCCTGTGGCTGTCCCACCATTGAGCTGCGGGTCCTTTCAGGAAGAATGAAGCAAAGGTGACATAGCTGGCAGGGGCTACATCAGCAGACTCCATCTCATAGGTGATGTCACGGAGCCAGTCATCAGCATCCAGAGGCTGAGTTGAGCTGCGGTACACAGTCGGGTTCAGGCGCATGAAATCCTGCAGCGTCACTTGGGTTGGCTGCTGGTTCATATTGGGGCGAGGGAACTGAGCCATAATATTCTCCATGAACTGACGATTCAGCTCAAACTGTTGCATCATCCCAGCCATGTACTCAGGCGGTGGTGGGGGGTTGCCACCACGACCACGACCACCTGGTCTAACCATCCTGCTAATATTTAACAGGGGTAGTTCAGCATTTAGCAATTTTGCAAAGACAAGAATCATTCATGAAGAAACATGCACAATGAAAGCAGCCCGATAGATACTACATACTAGTCGGCATATCTTACAAAAGAGACCATGCATAGAGTTCGTTACACAGAGTTCGGTACAAAGTCTAAGACATCATAAGCGGCACACAGGCTCGCGGCGAATGCATCTAACTCTAATAAGCAAGTCTACGTCAGTCCCATGCGGTACTGCGGAGGTAGGTGTAGCCCGACAGCTGGTAGTGACGCGAAGGGAAGACCTCCACGCGAGTAGCCTGGGGTCCGCGGATACTCTGGTGCGGAACCCGATGCTCAGGTGGCAGGAGAGGACCAAGGGCAGGAGAGTAGCCTCCCACCTCTGGCCAACCGACACCCTGAGGCATCACGGTCCTGGCGGGATAGATAGCAGAACGCGGCAGCTCCCCAGATCCAACAAAGGGGTGTAACATCGTCAAAGCACGGTAGAGGTGCTGACGAGTGGTGTACAACTCGTGGCGAAGAGCTCGGTTAGCTCGATCCAGACCATTAGCATGCAGAACAAAGTTCTGATGGTGGAAGGGCTCGCGGGTGACAGTGGAGTAGGCAGCAGTGTAGTAACCCTCCGCACCAATATCAGATGCGATAGCAATGTGCCTGAAGGGGGAGGTGTCCAACTCCCGGTACTCCCTACGAAGGCGTGTCAGAGCAGCATAAGCAGCATCGTGGACCGCCATATCGATAGTCACTCCAACACCATGAGCAGTGTGCAGCACAGTAGTGGAGTCATACTCCCGAGAGTAGAGGTGGACGACGGCACGGTACTGCTCCTGGTTGAAATCCTGATACTCCTCATAGACGGTGTACTCAGGGTGCCAGCGATAACCCAGATAGGTCATCATCTCAACCAACACAGTAGGTGATCCTGATGCACCAATGGCCGTCGTGTGGCGCACGACCTGCCTCGTGGGTTCCATCTGAAAACAAAGATGTTTTCACAGGAGTCAAATGACAAGGTGGACAATGTTCAAATACTACTCTAAAGAATAACTAGGTCTTATCCAACTTTGGGGTGAATGTCGTAACGGGATCCTAGTGTCAGAGTTAGTAAATTCGTTTAACCCGGGTAGAAGAGAGATCAGAGTCCCAGAGTAAGGATCGAGGAGTAAAAGATCCTAATATCACCCGATGGCGACGTGGGCCCGTAAGGCACACAGCCAGGTTAGTAAAAAGTTATGCAATGTCTAGACTCGACTTCGGCCAAGAAGTGTGGAAGGGGGATTCCTACAGGCAGTCGGCTCTGATACCAACTTGTGACGCCCCCGATTTAATCGTACACTAAACATACACGCAAACGTGTACGATCAAGATCAGGGACTCACGGGAAGATATCACAACACAACTCTACAAATAAAATAAGTCATACAAGCATCATATTACAAGCCAGGGGCCTCGAAGGCTCGAATACAAGAGCTCGATCATAGACGAGTCAGCGGAAGCAACAATATCTGAGTACAGACATAAGTTAAACAAGTTTGCCTTAAGAAGGCTAGCACAAACTGGGATACATATCGAAAGAGGCGCAGGCCTCCTGCCTGGGATCCTCCTAACTACTCCTGGTCGTCGTCAGCGGGCATCACGTAGTAGTAGGCACCTCCGGTGTAGGGGTCGTCGTCGACGGTGGCGTCTGGCTCCTGGGCTCCAACATCTGGTTGCGACAACCAGAAAGAAAGGAAAGGGGGAAAAAGGGGGGAGAAAGCAACCGTGAGTACTCATCCAAAGTACTCGCAAGCAAGGAGCTACACTACATATGCATGGGTATCAAATGGAGTAAGGGTATCATATGTGGACTGAACTGCAGAAAGCCAGAATAAGAGGGGGATAGCTAGTCCTTTCGAAGACTACGCTTCTGGCAGCCTCCGTCTTGCAACATGTAGAAGAGAGTAGACTGAAGTCCTCCAAGTAGCATCGTATAGCATAATCCTAACCGATGATCCTCCCCTCGTCGCCCTGTGAGAGAGCGATCACCGGTTGTATCTGGCACTTGGAAGGGTGTGTTTTATTAAATATCCGGTTCTAGTTGTCATAAGGTCAAGGTACAACTCCGGGTCATCCTTTTACCGAGGGACACGGCTATTCGAATAGATAAACTTCCCTGCAGGGGTGCACCACATACCCCAACACGCTCGATCCCATTTGGCCGGACACACTTTTCTGGGTCATGCCCGGCCTCGGAAGATCAACACGTCGCAGCCCTACCTAGGCCCAACAGAGAGGTCAGCACGCCGGTCTAAATCCTATGGCGCAGGGGTCTGGGCCCATCGCCCTTTGCACACCTGCACGTTGCGTACGCGGCCGGAAGCAGACCTAGCCTAGTGGCTTTCCAGTCCAATCCGGCGCGCGCCACTCAGTCGCTGACGTCACGAAGGCTTCGGCTGATACCACGACGTCGGGATACCCATAACTGCTCCCACGTAGATGGTTAGTGCGTATAGACCAAATGGCCAGACTCAGATCAAATACCCAGATCTCGTTAAGCGTGTTAAGTATCCGCGAACGCCGACCAGGGCCAGGCCCACCCCTCTCCTAGGTGGTCTCAACCTGCCCTGTCGCTCCGCCTCAAGTAACAGTCGGGGGCCGTCGGGAACCCAGGCCCACCTCTACCGGGATGGAGCCACCTGTCCCTTCAGCCCCCATCTCCGAACAGTATCACAGGTAATGTAACTGTGTAAAGTATATAGCCTATGCCCGTGATCACTTCCCGAAGTGATCACGGCCCAGTAGTATAGCATGGCGGACGGACAAGAATGTAGGGCCACTGGTGATAAACTAGCATCCTATACTAAGCATTAGGTTTGCAGGTAAAGGTAACAACAGTAGTAGCAAGGACAGGCTATGCATCAGTATAGGATTAACGGGAAACAGTAACATGCTACACTACTCTAATGCAAGCAGTATAGAGAAGAGTAGGCGATATCTGGTGATCAAAGGGGGGGCTTGCCTGGTTGCTCTGGCAAGAGAGAGGGGTCGTCAACACCGTAGTCGTACTGGGTAGTAGCGGCGTCGGTCTCGGTGTCTATCGAGAGAAGAGGGGGAAGAAACAATAAATATTTAAGCAAGCATATGCATAATGATGCATGACATGACAAGTAACGGCGTTAGAGGTGCCCTGACGCGGTAATAGGTGATACCGGTGAAGGGGGATGACATCCGGGAAAGTATCCCCGGTGTTTTGCGTTTTCGGGCAGAGTAGCCGGAGGGGGAAAGTTGCGAGTTTGTTATGCTAGGGATGCGTGGCGGACGAACGGGCTGCGTATCCGGAATCGTCTCGTTGTTCTGAGCAACTTTCATGTTGAAAATATTTTAATCCGAGTTACGGATTAAAAGATATGATTTTCTAAAGATTTAACCATTTTCTGGAATTTATTTAATTATTTAAATCAACATTATCCGAAACAGTGCTTGCTGACGTCAGCATGACGTCAGCATGACGTCAGCAGTCAACAGAGGGTTGACTGGGTCAAACTGACGTGTGGGTCCAGTGGGACCCACCTGTCATTCACTGTTTAGCCTAATCAGGATTAACTAAACTAATTACTAATTAATTAAACTAATAATTAATTATGTTAATCTAATTATGATTAATTAGGTTAATTAATTCCTTAATTAATTAATTAATTAATTATCTATTTATTTAATTACTCTTATTACTTATTAATTTTAATTAATTCTTTTTTTTTAAACGTTCTGTGGGCGTCGGCCCCACATGTCATTGGGCCCTGGGGGCTAGCGGGCAAAAGGGGCAGCGGGCGGAGCCCCGTTTAGCGCGCGGGCGCTGGGTGCGTGCGCACCCGAACGGGCGCTCGCCCGCAGGGCGGGACGAGGACGCCGGGGCAAGGATGGAGGGGCTCGCCGGTGCGGCCATCTCCGGCGATGGCCGGCGGAGGCGAGGGGTGGCGCCGGTGCGGTCTGAGCAGCGCGGAGGGGCAGGCGCGGTGGCGCGGCCACGGGACAGAGGGAGAGACGGGGGAGGGCGAGGCCATGGCCGAGCCACGACGGGCGCGCGCGCGCGTCGGCGCGGTCAGGAGGGGCCGGCCACGGCGCGGGCACGGGAGCCGGACGGCGCGAAGGACAGAGGGGAGAGGAGGAGCGGCCGGAGTTGGCCGCGGGCGTGGCGGGGCAGAGGGGTCACGAGGGGCGTCCGTGCGGCGGCCGCGGCGAGGCGCGGTTCGTGCGTGCGCCGGCGACAGAGGGAGGGAGCAAGGCGGGGCAGCTCACGGGGAGGGACGCGTAGGGTCTCGGAGGCGAGCTCGGTGGAGGTCGGGGAGGTCCGGCGAGGGAGAGGTCGAGGCGGCGAAGGGGCTCCCGCGGCGGGGCGAGGGAGGAGCTTCGGGCGGTGAGGTGGACCGGCGAGGAGGAGGCAGCGGGGGGGCCGGGAAGGTCCACGGGCGGCGGCGGCGGCGTTCTGGCGAGGGGGAGGAGCGACGGGATCGGGGCGACGGGATCGGGCGCCTCCTCCCTCGATCCCGATCCAGTCGGGGGAGAGGGGGATATATTTTGGGGAGCGGGGGGGGGGGAGGGGAATGGATAGGGCTAGGGTTTCGGGGGGGGGGTTATGTGGGAACGGGGTGGGCCGGTCGGCTGGCCTGGTGGCCTGCTGGGCCGGAGCCCAGTGGGTTGCCCCTCTTTTTTTTTAGTTAGGTTTTGTCCTTTTCTTTTATTTATTTTCTCTTTTGTTTTTTTTATTCATTCTAAAATACTTAGGCAGTTTTTAAAATGTGTTGATTACACTATAATTACCAGTGCAATATTCTGCAACCCCCGAACATTTTTGTTTTAATTTTTGAAAACTTTTATTGTTAATTGTAATTTGAATTTGAATTTGAACGGTTTCGGATTGTTGCGAGGTTAGCAACAGTAATCGGGATGACGTGCCATGATTAGCGTGGGATTACTGTAGCAAGATTATCCGGGCGTTACACAGGAGCCATATGGTTGTCGCTTTATTGTATGCAATGCAATCGCGATGTAATACTTTACTTTATTACTAAGCGGTAGTGATAGTCGTGGAAGCATAAGATTGGCGAGACGACAACGATCCTACGATGGAGATCAAGGTGTCGCGCCGGTGACGATGGTGATCATGACGGTGCTTCGGAGATGGAGATCACAAGCACAAGATGACGATGGCCATATCATATCACTTATATTGATTGCATGTGATGTTTATCTTTTTATGCATCTTATCTTGCTTTGATTGACGGTAGCATTATAAGATGATCTCTCACTAAATTATCAAGAAGTGTTCTCCCTGAGTATGCACCGTTGCCAAAGTTCGTCGTGCCCAGACACCACGTGATGATCGGGTGTGATAAGCTCTACGTCCATCTACAACGGGTGCAAGCCAGTTTTGCACACGCAGAATACTCAGGTTAAACTTGACGAGCCTAGCATATGCAGATATGGCCTCGGAACACGGAGACCGAAAGGTCGAGCGTGAATCATATAGTAGATATGATCAACATAGCGATGTTCACCATTGAAAACTACTCCATCTCACGTGATGATCGGTTATGGTTTAGTTGATTTGGATCACGTGATCACTTAGAGGATTACAGGGATGTCTATCTAAGTGGGAGTTCTTAAGTAATATGATTAAATTGAACTTAAATTTATCATGAACTTAGTCCTGGTAGTGTTTTGCAAATTATGTTGTAGATCAATAGCTCGCGTTGTTGCTTCCCTGTGTTTATTTTGATATGTTCCTAGAGAAAATTGTGTTGAAAGATGTTAGTAGCAATGATGCGGATTGGATCCGTGATCTGAGGTTTATCCTCATTGCTACACAGAAGAATTATGTCCTTGATGCACCGCTAGGTGACAGACCTATTGCAGGAGCAGATGCAGACGTTATGAACGTTTGGCTAGCTCAATATGATGACTACTTGATAGTTTAGTGCACCATACTTAACAGCTTAGAATCGGGACTTCAAAGACGTTTTGAACGTCATGGACCATATGAGATGTTCCAGGATTTGAAGTTAATATTTCAAGCAAATACCCGAGTTGAGATATATGCAGTCTCCAACAAGTTCCATAGCTAAAAGATGGAGGAGAATCGCTCAACTAGTGAGCATGTGCTCAGATTGTCTGGGTATTACAATCGCTTGAATCAAGTGGGAGTTAATCTTCCAGATAAGATAGTGATTGACAGAATTCTCTAGTCACCATCACCAAGTTAGTAGAAATTCGTGATGAACTATAACATGCAAGGGATGACAAAAGTAATTCCCAAGCTCTTCGTGATGCTAAAATCGACGAAGGTAGAAATCAAGAAAAACATCAAGTGTTGATGGTTAACAAGACCACTAGTTTCAAGAAAAGGGTAAAGGGAAGAAGGGGAACTTCAAGAAGAACGGCAAGCAAGTTGCTGCTCAAGTGAAGAAGCCCAAGTCTGGTCCTAAGCCTGAGACTAAGTGCTTCTACTGCAAAGGGACTGGTCACTGGAAGCGGAACTGCCCCAAGTCTTTGGCGGATAAAAAGGATGGCAAAGTGAACATAAGTATATTTGATATACATGTTATTGATGTGTACTTACTAGTGTTTATAGCAACCCCTCAGTATTTGATACTAGTTCAGTTGCTAAGAGTAGTAACTCGAAACAGGAGTTGCAGAATAAACAGAGACTAGTTAAGGGTGAAGTGACGATGTGTGTTGGAAGTAGTTCCAAGATTGATATGATCATCATCGCACACTCCCGTATACTTTCGGGATTAGTGTTGAACTTAAATAAGTGTTATTTGGTTTTTGCGTTGAGCATGAATATGATTTGATCATGTTTATTGCAATACGGTTATTCATTAAAGTCAGAGAATAATTGTTGTTCTGTTTACATGAATAAAACCTTCGATGGTCATACACCCAATGAAACAAGTTCGTTGGATCTAGATCGTAGTGATACACATATTCATAATATTGAAACCAAAAGATGCAAAGTTAATAATGATAGTGCAACTTTTTTGTGGCACTACCGTTTAGGTCATATTGGTATAAAACGCATGAAGAAACTCCATGCTGATGGGCTTTCGGAATCACTTGATTATGAATCACTTGATGCTTGTGAACTATGCCTTTTGGGCAAGATGACTAAAACGCCGTTCTCCGGAACAATAGAGCAAGCAACAGATTTGTTGGAAATCATACATACTGATGTATATGGTCCGATGAATATTTAAGTCTTGCAGCGGGTATCATTATTTTCTGACCTTCACAGATGATTTGAGCAGATATGGGTATATCTACTTAATGAAATAGAAGTCTGATACATTTGAAAAGTTCATATAATTTCAGAGTGAAGTGGAAAATCATCGTAACAAGAAAATAAAGTTTCTACGATCTGATCGTGGAAAAGAGTATTTGAGTTACGAGTTTGGTCTTCAGTTAAAACAATGTGAAATAGTTTCACTACTCACGCCACCTGGAACACCACAGCATAATGGTGTGTACGAACGTCATAACCGTACTTTATTGGATATAGTGCAATCTATGATGTTTCTTACCGATTTACCACTATCGTTTTTGGGGTCATGCATTAGAGACAGCTGCATTCACGTTAAAAAGGGGCACCATCTATATCCGTCGAGACGACGCCTTATGAACTATGGTTTGGCAAGAAACCAAAGTTGTCGTTTCTTGAAGTTTGGGGTTGCGATGCTTATGAGAAAAAGTTTCATCCTGATAAGCTCAAACCCAAAATGGAGAAATATGTCTTCATAGGATACCCAAAGGAGACTGTTGGGTACACCTTCTATCACAGATCCGAAGGCAAGACATTCGTTGCTAAGAATGGATCATTTCTAGAGAAGGAGTTTCTCTCGAAAGAAGTGAGTGGGAGGAAAGTAGAACTTGACGAGGTAACTGTACCTGCTCCCTTATTGGAAAATAGTACATCATAGAAAACTGTTTCTGCGACACCTATACCAATTAGTGAGGAAGCTAATGATGATGATCACGAAACTTCAGGACAAGATACTACTGAACCACGTAGATCAACCAGAGTGAGATCCGCACCAGAGTGGTACGGTAATCCAATTCTGGAAGTCATGCTACTAGATCATGATGAACCTACGAACTATGAAGAAGCGATGGTGAGCCCAGATTCCGCAAAGTGGCTTGAGGCCATGAAATCTGAGATGGGATCCATGTATGAGAACAAAGTATGGACTTTGGTTGACTTGCCCGATGATCGACAAGCAATTGAGAATAAATGGATCTTCAAGAAAAAGACTGATGCTGACGGTAATGTTACTGTCCATAAAGCTCGACTTTTCGCAAAAGGTTTTCGACAAGTTCAAGGGGTTGACTACGATCAGACCTTCTCACCCGTAGCGATGCTTAAGTCTGTCAGAATCATGTTAGCAATTGCCGCATTTCATGATTATGAAATTTGGCAGATGGATGTCAAAACTGCATTCCTGAATGGATTTCTGGAAGAAGAGTTGTATATGATGCAACCGGAAGGTTTTGTCAATCCAAAGGGAGCTAACAAAGTGTGCAAGCTCCAGCGATCCATTTATGGACTGGTGCAAGCCTCTCGGAGTTAGAATAAACGCTTTGATAGTGTGATCAAAGCATTTGGTTTTATACAGACTTTTGGAGAAGCATGTATTTACAAGAAAGTGAGTGGGAGCTCTGTAGCATTTCTGATATTATATGTGGATGACATATTACTGATTGGAAATGATATAGAATTTCTGGATAGCATAAAGGGATACTTGAATAAAAGTTTTTCGATGAAAGACCTTGGGGAAGCTGCTTACATATTAGGCATAAAGATCTATAGAGATAGATCAAGACGCTTAATTGGACTTTCACAAAGCACATACCTTGACAAGATTTTGAAGAAGTTCAAAATGGATCAAGCAAAGAAAGGGTTCTTGCCTGTGTTACAAGGTGTGAAGTTGAGTCAGACTCAATGCCCGACCACTGCAGAAGATAGAGAGAAAATGAAAGATGTTCCCTATGCTTCAGCCATAGGCTCTATCATGTATGCAATGGTGTGTACCAGACCTGATGTGTGCCTTGCTATAAGTTTAGCAGGGAGGTACCAAAGTAATCCAGGAGTGGATCACTGGACAGCGGTCAAGAACATCCTGAAATACCTGAAAAGGACTAAGGATATGTTTCTCGTATATGGAGGTGACAAAGAGCTCACCGTAAGAGGTTACGTTGATGCAAGCTTTGACACTGATCCGGACGATTCTAAATCGCAAACCGGATACGTGTTTACTTTAAACGGTGGAGCTGTCAGTTGGTGCAGTTCTAAACAAAACGTCGTAGCGGGATCTACATGTGAAGCGGAGTACATAGCTGCTTCGGAAGCAGCGAACGAAGGAGTATGGATGAAGGAGTTCATATCCGATCTAGGTGTCATACCTAGTGCATCGGGTCCAATGAAAATCTTTTGTGACAATACTGGTGTAATTGCTTTAGCAAAGGAATCCAGATTTCACAAAAGGACCAAACACATCAAGAGACGCTTCAACTCCATCCGGGATCTAGTCCAGGTGGGAGACATAGAGATTTGCAAGATACATACGGATCTGAATGTTGCAGACCCGTTGACTAAGCCTCTTCCACGAGCAAAACATGATCAGCACCAAGGCTCCATGGGTGTTAGATTCATTACTGTGTAATCTAGATTATTGACTCTAGTGCAAGTGGGAGACTGAAGGAAATATGCCCTAGAGGCAATAATAAAGTTATTATTTATTTCCTTATATCATGATAAATGTTTATTATTCATGCTAGAATTGTATTAACCGGAAACATAATACATGTGTGAATACATAGACAAACAGAGTGTCACTAGTATGCCTCTACTTGACTAGCTCGTTAATCAAAGATGGTTATGTTTCCTAACCATGAACAAAGAGTTGTTATTTGATTAACAAGGTCACATCATTAGTTGAATGATCTGATTGACATGACCCATTCCATTAGCTTAGCACCCGATCGTTTAGTATGTTGCTATTGCTTTCTTCATGACTTATACATGTTCCTATGACTATGAGATTATGCAACTCCCGTTTGCCGGAGGAACACTTTGGGTACTACCAAACGTCACAACGTAACTGGGTGATTATAAAGGAGTACTACAGGTGTCTCCAATGGTAGATGTTGGGTTGGCATATTTCGAGATTAGGGTTTCTCACTCCGATTGTCGGAGAGGTATCTCTGGGCCCTCTCGGTAATACACATCACATAAGCCTTGCAAGCATTATAACTAAGATGTTAGTTGTGAGATGATGTATTACGGAACGAGTAAAGAGACTTGCCGGTAACGAGATTGAACTAGGTATTGGATACCGACGATCGAATCTCGGGCAAGTAACATACCGATGACAAAGGGAACAACGTATGTTGTTATGCGGTCTGACCGATAAAGATCTTCATAGAATATGTAGGAGCCAATATGGGCATCTAGGTCCCGCTATTGGTTATTGACCGGAGACGTGTCTCGGTCATGTCTACATTGTTCTCGAACCGTAGGGTCCGCACGCTTAACGTTATGATGACAGTTATTATTGAGTTTATGCATTTTGATGTACCGAAGGTTGTTCGGAGTCCCGGATGTGATCACGGACATGACGAGGAGTCTCGAAATGGTCGAGACATGAAGATTGATATATTGGAAGCCTATGTTTGGACATCGGAAGTGTTCCGGGTGAAATCGGGAATTTTACCGGAGTACCGGGAGGTTACCGGAACCCCCCGGGAACCAAATGGGCCTTATTGGGCCTTAGTGGAAAGGTGAAAGGGGCAGCCCAAGGTGGGCTGCGCGCCTCCCCCCCCTCCCCTAGTCCTATTAGGACTAGGAGAGGTGGCCGGCCCCCTTCTCCCTCTCTCTCTCTCTCGAGGAGTCCTATTAGGAATAGGATTGGGGGGGGGAGTCCTACTCCCGGTAGGAGTAGGACTCCTCCTGCGCCCTCCTCTCCTTGGCCGGCCAGCCCTCCCCCTGGCAACCTTTATATACGGGGGCAGGGGCACCTCTAGACACAAAAGTTGATCCTTGAGATCGTTCCTTAGCCGTGTGCGGTGCCCCCTGCCACCAAATTCCACCTCGATCATACCGTTGTAGTGCTTAGGCGAAGCCCTGCGTCGGTAGTACATCAAGATCGTCACCACGCCGTCGTGCTGACGGAACTCTTCCTCGACGCTTTGCTGGATCGGAGCCCGAGGATCGTCATCGAGCTGAACGTGTGCTAAGAACTCGGAGGTGCCGGAGTAACGGTGCTTGGATCGGTCGGATCGGGAAGAAGACGTACGACTACTTCCTCTATGTTGTGTCAACGCTTCCGTTGCGATCTACAAGGATACGTAGATCAGACTCTCCCCCTCGTTGCTATGCATGACCATGATCTTGCGTGTGCGTAGGAAATTTTTTGAAATTACTACGTTCCCCAACACGAAGATGCTTGAGAGGATTTAGATACATGAGAACGAAGAGATCACGAGCCGATTAGAGATCACTTGAACGAAGCACCTGTAAGATTTGGAGAACCACAGCTGAAAGCTGAAAATGAATAAATCTTAGATCATGGGCTCCGGATGATCAAACTGAGAAGACTCTTGAATTTGCTCCGGATAGGTGAAAAGAATTCCCACAATCAAACAATTATGAGAGGATGGCCTCGAACTAGAACCACGAATCTCTGAGAGAACGGATAAGATATGGACGTAAAGCTCTTCTTCGGTCTTCAAATGTTGAGAGTGACGACGAGAAACACCACCGTGAATTGTTTAGACACTCCGAAATAATCAAAAGCGAAGAGGTTGAGCCAACGATGAAAAGAAAATTGAGAGATCTTGGAGAAACACATCTGACTGATGAAAATCATTCTTACGTCAAACTTCGAAAAGAATTTTTGAGGATAGCTCCGAGAGAATTAGAAGAGTCGGGTAAGATCCTGGGAAAATACATGTGGGTTAGGGCCCACTCAAAAGATACACAGTTGAACGATTCAAAAGAGAGAAAGCACCGGTTGAATTAAATGACTTGAATGAGGGAACATCCTCGAAAGAGCTTGAACGAATGTAGAGTGGAAACACGAATCTTCGAGATATCTTCAGCACTCCGAAATAATAAATAGTGAGAAGTTGAATGATAATGAGGTGCACCGGCATGAGAAAGCATTGAAACGAGGAAAAAGGTATGATCAACAAAACTTGACTTGAATCCACCGGAGAAGAAAACGAGTGAAGAGTGACGAACTTGAAGCTTCGTTGGCATCTTCCTGAGAATCAACGGATAAGAACATTGACGTAAAAGAATGGAGAGACTTCACAACATTAAAATGTTACTTGAATAAGAAATCTGGTTCCTTGAAGAAAAGGGTGGGAGGGAGGGAAAACAAAGGCAACTTGGAGACGGATGAAACAAACATCGTTCAGAAGAAACTGATACTTGATCTTGCGGATGTTGAAATGATCGGCTTCACTTGAAGAGAAAACACACCGGTTGAAAAAGAATTAACGTGACAATCTCGATTGTCATGAAGGATTTGCATTCACATAGAAATGTGAGAACACCACTTAGGAAAGGTATGGAATCAACATTTGACTTTGAAGCAACTCGAATACCACAACTGAAAAAAAACAAAGGATTGACTTACAAAATAAGCCGGAACAAACATATGATAGAGATTTCGTCCGAAGTTTTCGTGGTGGGGCCTACACGGGCTCGATCGTACAGCACCATTATGTACAAGGCAGTGCACATGACATACGAAGCGTCCCCGAGTCGGCATAGCCAAGGACTCTTTAAGACACAACGAGACCACTGTAAAACCAACCGTGGATAGGCGGACCACTAGACGTCGAACCCCAATTTCATATCATACATCTGTCGGAAAGATATCCTAAGAACTACTTGAATTCCCACTTATAAACTCCCGAAACTTTCCGGTTATGCAATCAGGTGTTGGGGATACAGAGGAAGCATAATATGTCACCCAAAACTAGCAAATCCTACATCCAGCTGTATCCATCCTTCAACACATAACCAAGAAACCTTCGGAAATCATCTACCTCAACCTTCGAAAAGCATCCGTTATACAAGTTATGGCAATACTCCCGAACTCCCGCCCCAGTACTGGGTGGCGTCGAGGTTATCTCACCAACAACTGCATAAAAGAGATTTTCGATGTCGGCGAAACTAAACTCAGGTATTCCAGAACTGCAACGATAAAATTGTGACGACAACACCTCGGAGCTCAACTCCCCGGGATACTGCCACAACCCCTAAATGTCAGGAGGCACCAAGAACAATGTTCTCGTCACAAAACCATCGGAACGATTTCAAGATACCCGCGTGATCCTAAAAAAATTTAGTGAAATTTGAGAAGAGAAGAGTCAAAACTCTACGTCAGGATGCCTCACCAGAGCGACGAAGGGGCTGAGGAGTAAAAAGAATTCCTAAACTCTCCGATATATAATTCCTAAATGACTCAAAACATTTTTTCTAGACTCAACTCGTCAGTTAATTCGATCAAGCAGGGGGGCTCCTAAGGTCGGGGAAGGCTCTGATTACCAACTTGTAACGCCTTCGATGCGGCAATATCTCCCACGTGTCGAAGCATGACTTAGAGGCATAACCGCATTGAAAGCAATGTTGCAAGTGAGGTAATCTTCACACAACCCATGTAATACATAAGGGAAAAGAGATGCATAGTTGGCTTACAATCGCCGCTTCACACAATTACATGAATAAAGCATTACATCAAATAGATACAGTCAAGGTCCGCCTACGGAACCAAAATAAAAGAAGAACCCCAAATGCGACAAGGTCCCCGATCGACCCCAACTGGGCTCCACTACTGATCAACTAGAATGAAACAACACAAAGGACAAGATCTTCATCGAGCTCCTCCTGAGTTTGGTTGCGTCATCTGCATGGTTCAACGTTACCTGCAAGCTGGTTTTGGAAGTATCTGTGAGTCACGGGGACTCAGCAATCTCGCACCCTCGCGATCAAGACTATTTAAGCTTATGGGTAAGGTAAAAGGTATGAGGTGGAGCTGCAGCAAGCGACTAGCATATATGGTGGCTAACCTGTTCGCAAAAGAGAGCGAGAAGAGAAGGCAAAGCACAAACGAAAAACTATGATCAAGAAGTGATCCTATAGCAACCTACGTCAAGCATTACTCCAACACCGTGTTCACTTCCCGGACTCTGCCGAGAAGAGACCATCACGGTTACACACGCGGTTGATGCATTTTAATTAAGATAAACTTCAGGTTTTCTACAACCGGACATTAACAAATTCCCATCTGCCCATAACCGCGGGCACGACTTTCGAAAGTTCAAAACCCTGCAGGGGTGTCCCAACTTAGCCCATCACAAGCTCTCACGGTCAACGAAGGATATACCTTCTCCCGAGACATTCCGATCAGACTCGGTATCCCGGTTCTACAAGACAACTTTGACAAGTTAAAACAAATCCAGCAACACCGCCCGAATGTGCCGACAAATCCCAATAGGAGCTGCACATATCTCGTCCTCAGGGCACACTCAGATTGTCTAAACTTCCGGTAGGCCAGCCCAGAGTTGCCCCTGGTGGCCACCGGCGGCTGACAGGTTGGACCAACACTCAGAGGAGCACTGGCCCAGGGGGGTTAAAATAATGATGACCCTTGAGTCTGCAGAACCCAAGGGAAAGAAAAGGCTAGGTGGCGAATGCTAAACCAATGTTGGGCATTGCTGGAAGAATTTTATTCAAGGCGAACTGCCAAGGGGTTCCTATAATTACCCAACCGCGTAAGGAACGCAAAATCCGGGAACATAACACCGATATGACGGAAACTAGGGTGGCAAGAGTGGAACAAAACACCAGGCATAAGGCCGAGCCTTCCACCCTTTACCAAGTATATAGATGCATTAATTAAATAGGCGATATTGTGATATCCCAACAAGTAAACCTGTTCCAACAAGGAACAATATCTCCATGTTCCAACAAGGAACAAACTTCAATCTTCACCTGCAACTAACAACGCTATAAGAGGGGCTGAGCAAAGTGGTAACATAGCCAAACAACGGTTTGCTAGGACAAGGTGGGTTAGAGGCTTGGCTCAACAATATGGGAGGCATGATAAGCAAGTGGTAGGTATCGCAGCATAGGCATAGCAAAAGAGTGAGCAACTAGCAAGCAAAGATAGAAGTGATTTCGAGGGTATGGTCATCTTGCCTGAAATCCTGCAAGGAAGAAGAATGAGTCCATGACGAAGACAAACGGACGAAGTCGAACGAATCCTCACAACACGACGTTATCGGAACCAACCCGAAGAAGCAACACCGGAAAGAAGCAAACAATCATGGTAAACAACCATCACATAATCATGGCATGATGCACAATCAAGTATGATGCATGTCCGGTTTAAATATGCATGGCATGGCAAAGTGCACAAACAATCCTACAAATTAAGTGGAGCTCATTATGCAATGGAGTTGCATATTGAAGAAAACACCACATCGATTATTTAGTTCTCTCTCGTTTAGGTGCCCAACAAGATTAAATGTTGTTAGCATGGCAAGAGGTGTCACATGATGAAACTATCTAATCTAGGCAAGTTTAAATGAGGCCGGAACAACAAGCAACAAGTCCGGAAAAATCCTCATGTGCATATTTTTGGTTATGGTACTGTTCTGCCCTAAACCATATTTTATGGTTATTACACATGCAAAATGATGCCACCATGTTAAACTAGGCAAAATTCTACCCCATTAACATATAAAGTTTATTAAATTCGGAGTTACAGTTATTTAGTTATGAGTTAAGTCATTTTAGCATGGCATAGTAGCAAGTTTAAACAAACATCATTTTAAACATTTTAATCATGGGTGAAAGTTGGAAATTATGAAACTAGATGTAATTCTAAGCATTTTACATATATAACATGTTTCATTTAGATGCATGGACATTTAGTTATTAACAAAACAAAACAATGGCATTCCTGTAAATATGATGCCACCATGTTAAACTAGGCAAAATTCTACCCCATTAACATATAAAGTTTATTAAATTCGGAGTTACAGTTATTTAGTTATGAGTTAAGTCATTTTAGCATGGCATAGTAGCAAGTTTAAACAAACATCATTTTAAACATTTTAATCATGGGTGAAAGTTGGAAATTATGAAACTAGATGTAATTCTAAGCATTTTACATATATAACATGTTTCATTTAGATGCATGGACATTTAGTTATTAACAAAACAAAACAATGGCATTCCTGTAAATATGCATGCATTGGAGAAAGAAAAAAAATAACTAAATGCACAGGCATGAAATATATGCACGGGCCCGAAGCATGACGGTGCAGCGGCCCAGCAGCGAAAGTGGCCCAAGTGTGTGTGGTGTGTGCACGATTTAAAACAGGGGTGCGGCAAAAGAAGAAAAGAAATGGGGAGAACCGGGATTCGATCCCAGGACCTCCTAGGGTGAGCGTTGGGCACTAACCACTACACTGCTGCTTTGTTAATGGCTAGAAAGGGAGATCGGAACTTATGAATAAACCAAATACAAGAGCCTTCTTCTCCATGGATCGCAGAAGAACTAGGTGACGACGCCGGCGAGAAAGATGGCGATCATCTCGATCACAGGCCGACGGCGGGGGTGCAGAAATAGGTGAGGGTGCTGGCCTACAAGCGGGGTGGCTGCGGGTGTGGCGTGTGCGCAGGCGTTCGAGCACGAGCTACAGCTCGTCCCGGACATGGAGGAGAAGGAGACCGGAGCTGCGTGGGTGGTGCTTTGCGGCTATTACACGAAAATGGGGAGGGTCGAATGTGTGCGGGAGGGTGCAGATGCATACGTGCGCTGAGGCGGTGCTCGAGCACGAACTCGGGCTCGACTCGGGCGTGCAACTGCCGTGGTGCGGTCGCGGTGCGGCGACGCGAGGCATGCGGGCGAAGCAGAGCAAAACAGGGGAGACGGCGGCGCTGTGCACAGAGAGCGGCGGAGGAGGTCGGGCCCGATGCACCAAGGAACAAAACGGCAAGCTGAAGGAGGGAAATCAGTTCTACAGAATGTTCCGTCCCTATTGGATGCACACGGGCAACGAGGAGAGGTCGGAACACTCGCCGGAGACGAGGTCCGACGGAGGAGCGCTTGGGCTCGACAGAGATGGACGAAACAGGGTATAATCGGAGGAGAAGAACTGATGAGGAGGTGTGACTGCTCACATTGGGAGGCTTGAAGGAGTCGTTCTAGCTTGGGGACGCAAGGAGCAACGGACTCGGCCGTCAACAAGTTCACCCGAGGAAGAAGACGGAGATGATGGTGAGCAGAGAACAGCCTCCGACTTGGCGTCCGTGTTGCAGGGGAAGAAGAGGATGCCGGCGCGGTGTACTGACATCCCGCGGCGCCATCAAGGAAGCAGGTGGTCGGCTGGAGCTCCTACGGCGGAGACGAGCTCTCGCACATCTCGGACGCGTGGGTCCAGCTATTCCATGTGGGACGAGTGAGAGAGAGGGGTATGTGAGTTTCAGGTGGAAAAAGGATCTGGAGGGCTAGGTGGGCTGTTGAGGGTGTGCTGAAGATGGGCCACTGCCGGGCTGCTCCCTGCTGCGCTGAGTTGCTACTGCTCTTCCTTTTCTATTTCTTCAAAGAGAAATAAAAGAGCAAAAGCACAGAGGAATTGGAGAGCGTTTTGAGAGATATAAGAATATCCCTGGAGTCCGGAATTTGTGCAGAATTTGAATAAATTGCTTTGGGAATTTTTAAGGACAGAAAAATAATTCAAGTTTGAATTTAATTCAAACTTGAGCCATTTTTTAACCCTACCAAAACAACTCCAAAATGGATGATATTTAACAGAGATGTATAAGGCATGGAATAAGATCATCGGGACATAAATGAACATTAAAAGAGGAGGGAATAATGTCACTTGCAAAAACATGAGGAAGAAGGAAAGGAGAGGTGATGATACATGGGACATATGCATAAGGCAAGCAATAGTGTAACATGCATGAATACAAACACACAATGCACACGATGACATGACAAGATGCAACACGTAAGCGAATGACATGGCAACGACAGCAAATAACTGGAGGACACCTGGCACATCGGTCTCGGGGCGTTACACCTTGTCACTACGAGAGGGAGTTCTCTTTGCTCGTCTTCGAGGCTATGCACATGTGATATTGGAATCCGATTGTCCGGAGATAGTGAATCTCTGGAACACTCGTCACGGCTCTCGTTCGGTCGTGGCTCCGTTACTAGTAGAGATTGGAGAGCTTGCTTTGTCTTTTGATTCTTTTGTAATTCAACATATAAACAGGTCTGCTAATCTCCCGGCCCATCTTTGTGCAAAGCATGCCAGCACGTTGATGGTGACCGAGACTTGGTTAGATTCTGCACCCTCGTTCCTGATCAGTAGCCTGATGGCTGATGATCCTAGGAGCGTTTTCGTTTGAATAAAGCTCTCACAATTTCCCGCAAAAAAAAAAGATTCATGTTTCCCTTAAAAAAAGAAGAGGGATTCATGCGTGACACGTTGTGGTAGCTCCGGGTGATAGAAGTCATTCCTTTGGCAGATTTTTTTTAACACAGTATAGACGCAAACGCTCATACATACACGCATACATTCATCTCTATAAACGCACACACGCATACCTCATCTCTATGAGTATCTTCGAGAGAAGGAGCCGATATATCATTTTGAGATTTAAAAAGTCATCGCATACGCCTCGTCGTTGACGGAAACGTCTTCTCCCATTAAAAATGCATCGTTGAAAATCCTAAAATAAATTCAATAATAGTGCAAGTATCATCCAACCATAAATTGATTCGCTTCTTTTGCCAAATCGAATACGTAGGCGAGACGCGATCGAGATGGCGATGGCCGCCACCGCCACGGCTGTGGGAGACGCTCGTCTACGTACGCGGAAGATCGTGCATGTGTATGGCTATTGCTCATCAATCAACCAGCTTTTTTTAGCTTGTGTGCTTGCTTGCTAGCTTTGCGTGTTCGGGCGGTGAGACTCGCAGCACGTGAGTTGGACAGCTTTGGCGATCTAGATTTAGATGGTCGTCGGTGGCTACGGTGGTCGTGGCCCTGATGACTACGTCGTGAAGATCTGTGCCGAGGGGGCTTTCCTCCTCACACTTGGTGTCCCCTAGCAACGAAAGCTAAGGTTTTCTCTCCTCCGACAGCTCCGGTCGATCGAGAGTTTCTATTTCGTCGTGAAAATTGGTCGTTGAGTTGACGGGGTTGCTTCCTCCCTAGACTTGGTGTCTCCTAGCAAAGAAAGCTAGGGTTTCTCTCCTCCGGCGGCTTCGGTTGTCTGAGAGTTTCTTCTACGTCGGTTCAGCAATGAAGCTTATTAGTTGGAACTGCCGGGGCCTCCTCGGTGCTCAGAAAGTTATTTCGCTTCTGGATATCCAAATACGCAATGAACCAAACGCGTTTTTTCTTCCTGAAACGCATTTGGATGAAGAGAGGGCAGTAACTTTGATAAGAAAGCTATGTATGGATCACATGTTGATTGCACCAAGTTTAGATGGAAGAAATGGTGGTTTGCTTATGGTCTGGAAGAAGGAGGTTAGGATCCACTCCCGGGCCACTACCCTGGACTTCATTTATGTTTCAATTGAGGAGGCGAATGGTGACATATGGAGATTGACTGGTGTCTACGGTGAACCTAGTTGGTATAACAAAGATCGTACCTATCATATTCTTAGGGATCTTCATGCTCAGTCAAGTTTTACCCTGGGCTGTTATCGGAGACTTGAACGAGATTCTGTTCTTGTATGAGAAGGATGGTGGTGTTGCTCATCAACTCGTTCGGATGCAGGCATTCCAAGATGCCCTTTCGGACTGCTCGTTGGAGGATATTGGGTATATGGGGGATATGTTTACATGGTTCCGAGGAGGCCTTTGTGAGATGCTGGATAAGGCTGTCTCTAATTCTGAGTGGATGCAGCTTCACCCGCTCGCTAGACTTTGTAATCTTGAGATGGGCAAGTCAGAACACAGGCCACTATGCTTGGACACGAACTATCTCACGGGTGTGGCTGATAGTAAGCCTTCATACGGAAAGAAGTTCGAGGCGAGGTGGTTAGCGGAAGAAACGGTCGAAGAAGTTGTGAAGACCGCATGGCAGAAAGCTATTCAACGTGGTCTTTGTCCTACTATTTGTGAGAAGCTTGATGCGGTCCACAAGGACTTGCACCTTTGTGACATGCGAGTGTTGAGAGAACCCCATAGCAGTCTTAGGAGGGCTCAACAAGAACTTGATGAACTTATGAGAACTTCTCCAATTGAAGAAGTTAGGATGAAACGGAAAGAACTAGCACTCTATGTTGAAAATCTGCTGGAACAAGATGAAATTTACTGGGCTCGGGGAGGGAGAGTCAGTTGGCCATGACGTGGTGATCGTAACACTGCATACTTCCACCAGTTTGCCTCGGCCAGGAGAAGAAGGGATTTAATCAAAAAACTAAAGAACAATAATGATGGTTGGGTGAAAGGCAATGAAAATCTCGGACCTCTTATTCGAGATTATTTCTGTAACTTATTTTCTTCTAGCTCGATTGACATTGATCCGGGTATCCTGAGTGCTATTAAACCTTGTGTGACAAGTTAGATGAATGATTTTCTTATAGCTGTTTATACTAGGGATGATGTCAGAAAAGCTTTATTACAGATTGGTGATATGAAGGCCCCGATTCTGATGGGCTTCATGCAATATATTTCAAGAGGTTCTGGCACATTATAGGAAATGAGCTGACTGAGGAGGTCCTTGATGCCATTAATAACAAGAAGAAGATACCCTCAGGCTGGAAGACGACTAATGTGGTGCTTATTCCTAAAGTTGTGAGCCCTAAGTCGTTGTTTGGATATATATATATAGCTAGTATTTATGTTAAGTTTTAGCAAAACCAGTTTTAAGAGATTTTTTTTAGGAAAACCAGTTTTAGGTTGTTGGTTTATTAAAACTGATTTGTAGAGTACTTTGTTTGGGCTTAAAAACGTCAGATATATACTAGTTTGGCTGCAACGAGTATTCAATGGATTTTCATGTCACAACCAAATTTCCTTCCTCCGAATCTTCTTCGATGCTTTGATGCACGCACAAAGTATCTTGTTCAGGAGCTGTAGCGCTGCTGGTGCGGTCGCCAACGGCAGACAGCCTGGTCGCACGATCCGGACTTGACCATCGGCGCGACGCCGGACGTCAGGAGCCGTCAGTCGCGGAATGGTTGAATGCCGGTGAGCAGCTCTAGCATCAAGAAGCAGCATGATGAGGTTATACACGTCCACTCTAGTGAGCACGCCGGAGCAGATGTAGCACGGGCAGGGTTGACGTAGCCGGAAGAGCCAGCACATAGCGCGGCGGGCGGAAGGCCGCCATGAACCCAGCGATCGTGGAGCCAAAGTTGTAGAGCCGGGTGCCCATGGCCGCGTCGAGCAACACCTCGGAGGCCTTGACATCGCCGTACATCCGTGCCTCCATGCGTGTTGTTGCACCGTGCGCCCCTCCCTTGAGGTGCTCGTCCACGGCTTCGGGAGGAAATACTACTCGGCTTAGATGAGCTCATCGGTGGCGATGGGGCTAGGATACCAGCAGGCAGCAACATGAACAAAGGGACTGGCATTGGTGTTCACGACGAGTCGACGACGTGGCCAGCCAGGCTTTTTCTAAAATGCGTTTTCATAAAAACGTTAGGGACCCGTTTTTCCAAAACCACATATTTTAGGTATTACGAGAACCTATTTTTGCTTATCCATGGATTAGATAGATTAGCCAAACAGAATTTTAAGTTTGTTAGAGCCTGAAACAGGTTTATATTATATAACAAATTCTCTATAAACCAGCTATCCAAACAACCCCTAAGGTAATTACACGCTTATTGGGTGTAGGGACGGAGGACATAAGAGGCCCAACGACACTAGGGTCGTCCAAGTCTACAACTCGATGTCCATCTATAATCGCGAATCAACCTGTGGTTGAGTTGATTAGGTAGACAGTGGTATCCCCAACCCACCAGGGTTCAAAACCTGGTGCTTGCATTAATCCTGGATTTATTTCAGGATTTCCGGCGATGCGCTTTCAGTGGGAGGAGACGTTCCCGTCGACGACGAGGCGTCTACGGTGACTTCGTAAATTTCAAGATGGTATGCCGGCTCAGTCTCTCGGAGGTGCTCATAGGGGTAGGGTGTGCATGTGTGCGTTCATAGGGATGAGTGTATGCGCGTGTATATGAGCGCTTGTGTTTGTACTGATGCTCAAAAAAAAAAGATGTCCACCTACAATCTGAGTGTGTCACCATCTTGGGGAACAAGACGAGGACTGCTCACCGTATTAGATTAGAAATCATATATGTGTATGGCATATATCAACCAACCCTGGTTAGCTACCAAATGTAGCATAGGAAAACTCCTCGACCGATGTTAGAGTTTTAAGGAAACACGGGTTTACAATATGCTTGGGTTTAAAATATGGTTGTGCTAGGAACAACAAACAATGAATGTTGTACCCGAAGAAGATGACAAAGGTTACAATTGATCATATGGTAAAGAAAGTTAGAAACAAGATTGAAGAACACTCATTTAGCATGTTCACTTCACAAGCACCTAAAATTAGCGATTCAGATAAGATGACTGTCGCTGTCTCTCATTTTTGTTAATTACTACATATATTTGAATGATGAAACATTGATCAATTAATAATGCGCAAGTCCCATGGGACGGAACTAAAGCAACAGAACTTTAACCACCATTGTGTGAGTGTGCACGCATTCCACAAGGGGTCAGTTTCAGCAAGACATTACACACCTATATCGTTTCATCTACTTAGGTACCTACGCATGCTCTTGATGTCAAGTATCTTCTCGTGCTTGTCGAGATCTGCATCATCAACATCATCACCATCACCATCGCCAAGATTGTAGTGATAAGCCTCATAGTCATCATCGTCGTATTTTGAAGAGGGCACGTAATCACAACAATCACATAGAGTAGGCTTGGAGCGGTAATACGCATAATGAGTGTCATTGTAATAGTCACTCCAGTACTCATGGTCATCAAAGGTTATCCGGGAAAACCTCGCTCGCAGGTTGTAATCCATAGGAGAGCCACAGTATCGCATGTTTAGGTACTTCAGATCGTGGCAGTTGTGGAGGATGGCTGTTAGCCCTTCTTTGTCGAGGATGAAACCGACAAGATGCAAGGAACGTAACTTGTGCATCCTGGCAACCGCAAATGCTACCTCGTTACCATTCTCGTAGTACCTTCCTGTGACAAGTCTGAAGTGCTTCAATAGTGGGCAGGCTCTAGCAGCAATTTCAACCAGCTTCAATGTATACGTTTTTGAAAGCAGCGTAATTTCGAGCCCCTCGAGAAGGGGCAACATCTTGATTGCCTTCGCAAATCCTTTGTCAGAGATATGGGTCACAACGAGATGAAGGCTTTTCAACGAGTGGGCCCTGCAAGTTTGCATTAGATATGACTATTATTATTCGTGACAAGTAGGTAAGTGTGATATTCTCAAGTATGCATAAGCAACCTCCTGTCCTTCGAAATAAATTTGACATTCAAATATATACAGAAACGACCTTTCCTCCTTTAAAGAATAATGTAATACAAAAATCTCAAAAGACAATGGCAATTGGAGGGGGCAAGAGAAGAACACTCCCTTTTTCCCTTCGATTTATGCGAATTGATGTCCCAGCTAATCGAACAAGGGAAACCTAATAAGAGTACGAAAGAGATCGAGGGGATAGTGGAAGGAAATTAAATCTCGTACCGCTCGGCGAGGAAGAGGAGGGTGTCGTCGTCGACGTGCTCGCACACGAGGGCCTCGCACTGCCCCGCGCTGAGCCGCAGGGCCTTCCGCACCATGGACCTCGTCTCCAGGTTGAACATGGGCGGGTAGGACCCCGGGGCGTACCACAGGCCGCCGCTCAGGTCGATGCGGCGCCACAGCGCCGGCTCCTCCCGGGCGACGCGCCGCCAGGAGCGGCACACGCCCGTCACGCCGCCGAGCAGGAGCTCGGCCTGGTCCAGCCTGCGGAAGATGCGCGAGAGCAGGTCCGGGTGCAGCTCCGCCCAGTCCCTCTCCGGCAGCGGCACGGGCGTGTACTTGAACACCGTGACGTGGAACGTCCGTGCTCTTCTCTTGGAATATCGACGGCTTCGTGGTGCCGCCGCCGGCGGTGACGACGGCATCGAGATGCGGAATTGTGGTGGGCGTTAACGACGAGCGAGCATGTCGCTGATCGTCTGACCGAGCTGGCACTCGCTCCGATCGGTCGATGTGGTTTTATAGTGTGCGAGCGGCAGGTCGGTTCCTGTTTTCTTGGGCTGTGTTAGGTCGGTTGCTGGTTAGCATCAATTTTCTCACAGCCCGTTTGTGATGGGCCAGGCCTACATGTTGACCCAGCCGAGCTTGCGGACATGGCCACGGCTTTTTACTCCAACTTATACACGTTGGAAGGAACCATAGGCATGGAAGAAGTTTTATCAAGAAGTTTTATCACATATACTGGTGAGGGTGGATGGCAATATGAATGCCTGGCTTACTGCAATGTATACAAAGGATGAGGTTAAAGACGCTTTGTTTCAAATGTTCCCAACTAAAGCTCCTGGGCCGGACGGGTTTCCGGCACACTTCTTTCAGAAACATTGGGACCTTTGTGGTGAAGAGGTAACAAGGATGGTCATCAGAGTGCTTGATGGTGTGGACTCACCGGAGGAGATAAATAATACGTTCATTGTTTTAATTCCCAAGATAGCAAGTCCAAAAGTTTTAGGACAGTTTCGGCCGATAAGTCTTTGCAACGTGGTCTACAAGATCGCTTCAAAGGTCTTAGCCAATAGGCTGAAGGTAATCCTCCCCGAGATCATTTCCGAAGAGCAGTCGGCGTTCGTCCCTGGCCGTCTCATCATAGATAATTTTATCACAGCATATGAATGCTTGCACTACATGAAAACCAAGAGAGAGAAGGGAAATAGATACTGTGCTTTGAAGTTAGACATGATGAAAGCGTATGATCGCCTGGAGTGGCCTTATCTGCAAGCTGTTATGGTCAAGATGGGTTTCAGTCCTCGCTTTATTGACACGGTAATGAGATGTGTGACATCAGTCTCCTTTTCGGTGCTTTTCAATGGTAGGAGTTTGGATGGGTTTAAGCCATCCCGAGGGCTGCGCCAGGGTGACCCAAGCTCGCCATATTTGTTCCTGCTAGCAGCTGAGGGGCTGTCCTGTTTGTTGAAATCCGAGGCGGGAGTTCGGGGGATCACGGTAGCGCCAAATGCACCGGAGGTTAATCATCTACTTTTTGCAGATGATAGCATACTTTTCTTTGAGGCAACAGAAGCAAGTGCAACACGGATTGAGGAGTTACTTCGGACATACTGTAATGCATCGGGTCAGAGAGTAAATATTGGAGAAGTCATCCATTTTCTTTAGTAAAGGGGTTCCGAACGATGCTCGAGCTTCTATCAAAAACATACTTGCTGTTCACAATGAATCTTTGATGGAGAAATATCTTGGCTTGCCTTCGGATGTTGGGAGAGCAAAGGAAGGTTCGTTTAAATACTTAAAAGACAGAATTTGGAAGAAGGTGCAAGGGTGGATGGAGAAGTGTTTATCTTCGGGTGGGAAGGAGGTTCTGATTAAGTCCGTGGCCCAATCGATCCCGACCTATTCTATGTCATGTTTCAAACTTCCAAGGGGCTTGTGTGAGCACATCAACGGCATAATTAGGAAGTTCTGGTGGGGTAGCAAGGATGGCCAACGGAAACCTGCGTGGGTGTCATGGAAAACTATGTCCAAACCAAAGTTTATGGGAGGGCTGGGTTTCAGGGACTTGGAGCTGTTTAATCTTGCTTTACTTGCGCGTCAAGCTTGGAGGCTTCTGCAGGATCCAGGGGCGCTAAGTGCTCGTATCCTCAAAGCCAGGTACTTTCCAGATTGCACTTTGTTGGATGCTAATTTGGGTGCAGGTCCGTCCCAGGTCTGGTGCTCCATACTGGAGGGGAGAGATGTTCTATTGCAGGGCCTCATCAAGCGTATTGGGTCGGGAACACATACCAATATTTGGCAACAAAATTGGCTTCCGAGGGACTACAAGCTTCGACCAATTTGTGCCAGGTCGGCCACTCCACCAACACTTGTTTCTGAGCTAATTGATTCCACTACCAGATCATGGAACAGGCAAGTGATAATGGAGCATTTTATTGCTCCTGATGCTGAAGTTATTCTGAACATATCTCTGAGCACACGGGTTCAGGAAGACTTTTGGGCATGGCATTACGATCGGAGGGGAGTTTTCTCGGTGCGTTCGGCTTATCGAATGATTTCAGCAGTTAAAGCACAGAGGGAGGATGGCTTGATCATCGTCCGGGGCACTCAAACATTGCTGCAGACAAAAGATCGTGGGCGCAGCTCTGGAAAGTTCGGGTTCCTTCCAAGATCAGGGTTTTTGTCTGGAGGCTAGCACACACATCAATTCCTACGAGGCAAGTCCGTCACGAAAGAAACATGGCGGACACACCGGCTTGCTCAATCTGTGGAGCCGTGGAAGATACCTGGCGACACTCACTGCTGAGTTGCCGCATGGCCAGATGCGTTTGGGCATTGGGGGACGAGGAGTTACTGGAGCATGTAATCTCAAACCAAAATGCCGATGCAAGGCTATGGTTGTTCTGGCTGTTTGAATCGACCTCCCAGCAGGACTTAACGAGAGTTCTTGTTACAATGTGGGCTATTTGGTGGGCTCGCAGAAAGGCAATCCACGACAATGAGTTTCAAAGTCCACTGTCAACTATGAGCTTTATAAGGCGATTTTTGGAGGAGCTGGATATAGCCGAAGCCCAGAAACCGCGATCAACACCAGCACCGGCGGCTCCCAGAGCGCAGGTATGGCTTCCACCCGATGGAGAAGCTGCAAAACTAAATTGTGACGGCGCCATTTCAACTATGGGTGACAAGGGAGCGGCGGCCGTGGTGTGTCGGGATAAAAACGGCATGTTTCTTGGCGCTTCAGCTTTAGTTATCGAGGGATTAACTGACCCGGCGAGCTTGGAGGCACATGCGTGCAGCGAGGCCCTTGCCCTTGCTAATGATCTGAACCTGCAGGACCTGCTGATTGCATCAGACTGTCTAGAAGTGATCTCCAACATTGATCAATATGCAATGCCAGTGTACGCGTCGGTTCTGCAGGAGATTCAAGTTACTAGGTACTTTTTCAATTCAGTTAAGTTTCGTTTTGAACATAGAGTACATAATTTCGAGGCTCAGTCGGTTGCAAAAGGAGCTGCGTCTCTGCCGGTGGGCCGCCACGTGTGGCTAGGGATCCTCCCTGATATTGCTTGTATTCCGGAGGTGTTGAACTTTGAATAAAATCCCTAGTTACCTTAAAAAAACATGTTGAGCCTCCTACTGTACTAACGGGCTGGTGTATGTCAATATTTGACCTTCTTCTCTAAGAAGAGAGAAAAAAAATACATGGTTTGAGCTATGCTCCTAATAAAAGAAAAAACAGGACAATTTAATTATCCAATCAACAGTTATGAAAAAGAGAGAGGAAAACTCTAGCTGCCACAGCTGGTTCTCCTAGTGTTCTGAAAAAGAGAATTCAAACACCGAAAATGCATAGGAGCACATGCGGGCACACAGCCCCTCATATCTGACCAATAAACAAGCATAGGGATATGTACTGCTATATTAGTATGAGGGTATTTTTTATTTATGTTTTGATTTAGGAATGGTGTAGAGGGTTGTATTCACTGCACAAAGTGTCCCATCTAGCCCACTTTGTAGCACCCTCTTGTTCTAGATGCATTTATTCTTGTAATGGTCACATTGCCAATCAACGTCATCTCTTCAAATTCAAAGCTATTTTGCTAATTTACACCTTTCTAATAAACCATAAATTTCTTATGATACTAATTCCTAGGAAATTATGTAAATAAATATGAGAAAAATTTCAAGATATTCCACGTTCGTAAGTGAAAAAACTGAGAGCGGCATGGTAATAATTCTATCAACCTTTTAATAATAATCTCTGGATTGATTGAGCCATATGGTTTGTACCATATAACACATCTAATATTTTGTTTGTACCAAGTTCCCAGGAAACATCTTTGAATAATAATTCCTAGGAAATTATGTAAATAAATATGAGCGATCTTTAACACATTTCATGTTGTTTTTATAATAAATGAAAAACTTAGGACGTCATGGTAATAATTCTAGAAAGTTTTTCATAACAATCTCATGATCTTTGGAATTATTCTCTTCTAAAAGATCTGAGAATTTAGTAATGCAAATTCTGAGAAAGGTGTAATTAATCGTCGCGATCAAAATTAATGTATCATGTCACATGCACACAAACAAACTGTTGTGTTTACCGTCTCTATCTTTATAGTTTACAATGCTTGCTTTTATTAAATAGACATGTACCCAAAATCTTTACCACTCAATGCTTCATTCAAATCTTTGCTATGCTTTGCCAGGCACACTATCTCGAATTAAATGAGTATAGACAACTCTTTACTTTTTGCAAATACACAAGCACGTTGTATTGCGATCTCACTTCCAATTGAATGAAAACATGTACCAATCCCCAAACGAACCATGAGTGACTTTTATTACAGAGGGGTGCGTTGGCGTGTGCTCCTTGTTCGGGTTCATTTGAACCCTTCTTCTTTCTACCATGTCAACAAAAATGTTAATTTTAGTCTTGGTAACTTTGGTATGAGGGGGATGATAACTATGACATTTGCATCCTACTAACTTCAACATTAGCATCCCGGTAACAAAAATGGCAGGATAAAGCTGGTAACTATGTCGTGAGAAGGACGATAACTATAACGTGAGAAACACAGTAACTTTAACATGTGCAACATGGTAACTTTGCACAAAAGTTACCGGGGTATGTTTAAAAATTCCCCTTCCCTTGCTGAAAGTTGCCATGGTGTTCTGAGCGTTGGTTAGAAGTATGGTTTTGAGACGAAGGTGGTGGCATCCAAAAAGAGGGCGACGGGACATGAAGTTTCGACATACTAGATCCCATGTTCCAAAAGTTATTGTGGTGTTTATACATAAGTTATCAAATTTTTGGTTCATATATTACCATGCTATTTACAGAAGTTGTCGGGGTAATTTTTTCCCAACAGCTGTTTTTATCTTAGATCAAAAGTTATCGCGGTGTTTGAACATAAGTTATCAAGTCTTCGGTTCATATATTATCATCCTATTTATGTGTGAGTTACTGGTGTAATTTTTTAAAACTTATTTTCTCCTAAGGTCAAAAGTTACCACAGTGTAGGATCGATGTCCCCTAGGTTATGGACGAACGAAAGAACCCGGTTGTTCAAGCAGCAACACTCATAACTGTGATCCAGTCTTGGGTCATGTTGGTCCATATGGGAGATGTGCGTCGGAGTGATACGACTGTCCTTAATTATGGTCCAATGTTAATCCGAAATAGGGAGAGGATGGCAAATCTGGACAACATCTACAACTGCAATGATGTAGAGGCTCCCTGGATGTAACGCCCTCGATGCGGCTATGTCTCCCACGTGTCGAGGCACGACTTAGAGACATAGGCACATTGAAAGCAATGTCGCAAGTCGGGAATCATTACACAACCCATGTACATATATAATATAAAGGGAAAAATATCATAGTTGGCTTACACTCGCCACGTCACATCAAAGTACATAAATAACATCCATCATACAATCACTCATGGCCCGACTACGGCGCCAAAATAGAAAAGACCCCCAACAAGCGACTAGGCCCTGAATCTAACCCCGAATAGGCACCACTACTGATCATCAGGAAAAGACACATAGTATCGCTGAGAGTCCTCGTCGTACTCCCACTTCAGCTCGAGCGCGCCATCCGGAAAAGTATCATCGGTCCCTGCATCTGGTGTAATAGTAATCTGTGAGCCACAAAGGACTCAGCAATCTCGCACCCTCGCGATCAAGACTATTTAAGCTTAATAGGTAGGAAAGGGGTAATGTAAGTGGAGCTGCAGCAAGCGACTAGCATATATGGCGGCTAACTTATTCGCAAAGGAGAGCGAGAAGAGAAGGCAAAGCACGTGCGGAAAACTATATAGAACAGCCTATGCAAACATAACTCCAACATCGTGTCCACTTCCCGGACTCCGCCGAGAAGAGGCCATCACGGCAACACACTCAGTTGATTCATTTTAATTACTAAAGTTCAAGTTATCTATAACCGGACATTAACAAATTCCCATCTGCCCATAACCGCGGGCACGGCTTTCGAAAGATCAATCCCTGCAGGGGGTCCCAACTTAGCCCATAACAAGCTCTCACGGTCAACGAAGGAATAGACCTCCACCCAGGACCCACCGATCAGACTCGGTATCCCGGTACAACAAGATGATTCGACAGGTCAAAACTAGTCCAGCAACACCGCCCGAATGTGCCGACAAATCCCGATAGGAGCTGCACATATCTCTTTCTCAGGGCACACTCAGATTGTCCAAACTTCCGGTAGGCCAGCCCAGAGTTGCCCCTGGTGGCCACCGGCGGCTGACGTTCTGGACCAACACTCAGAGGAGCACTGGCCCGTGGGGGGCTAAAATAAAGATGACCCTCGGGCTCCGGAAACCCAAGGGAAAAAGGGGTAGGTGGCAAATGGTAAAATCAAAGTTGGGCATTGCTGGAAAAGCTTTAATCAAGGCGAACTATCAAGGGGTTCCCATTATAGCCCAACCGCGTAAGGGACGCAACAATCCGGGAACATAACACCGATATGACGGAAACTAGGGCGGCAAGAGTGGAACAAAACACTAGGCGAGAGGCCGAGCCTTCCACCCTTTACCAAGTATATAGATGAATAAAGATAACATAGCAATATAATGATATTCCAACAAGTAAATAAATGTTCCAACAAGGAACGGCTCCAATCTTCACCTGCAACTAACAACGCTATAAGAAGGGGCTGAGCAAAGCGGTAACATAGCCAATCAATGGTTTGCTAGGACAAAGGTGGGTTAGAGGCTCAATCATGGCAATTGGGAGGCTGACAAGCAAGTGGTAGGCATCGTAGCATTGGCAAAGCAAAAGAGTGAGCAAACTAGCATAGCAAAGATAGTAGTGATTTCAAGGGTGTGATCATCTTGCCTGCACAGTTGTCAGAATTGACTGGATCCTCAAAAGCAAACTCAACGGGCTCCTCGTTAGCGAACTCGTCTCCCGGATCTACCCAACAACACAAACAAGCAACAAGGATACAATCAACCACGTGCAAGGGCAACCAATAATATGCAAGGATGATATGCTATGCGGGATGCGATGCGGGATGCAAAATGCAAGATGTAACAGGAAATGCATGAACCTGGCCTCAACTTGGAAAACCAAGTGTGCCACTGGATAGAGGGGAAGAAATCCACTGAAAACGATATAAAGATCATGGCAATCGGAGCTACGGTTTAGAAATGGCAAGCGATTTACTAAACGAACTGATCTGCGATTTACAGCAAGTAGGCTCCTAAATGCAACAAAATGAACATCCTACAGCCACCAAACATGAAAACAAATTTCATGTCAGTGATGTACTCAAGAAGCTTAACAAATCACCAGAACTGAGGCATAGGAAAATTCATCCATTAAGGGCTTCAAACAAGCATGGCAAAACTGAATAAGCAAAACAGATTTCAGACTTAGCGAAATCAACGCTAGTCTGGAATTTCAGACCACGATGCTCTCTTCGGAGCAGCAAAACAACATGATGCAAAACCTGAACATGGCAAGTAAGAGCATGGCATAGAGCTACTCAACAAGCTTAACAAAACACCCAAAATGACCTGGGGCCAAAAGGGTTCACAAAATACTCTACCGAGCACACGAACATCGATGAAACACAATCAGTTTTCAGACTTAGTGAAAACTGGGACATGCTGAAATAATAACTCACGGAGGCATATAAACGAGCTCGATGCTCTCACTACGGTGCAAGTCATGGCAAGGCAAGCATATATCCATTAAAAAGGCACAAAATTCTAGCTATACATGGCAAGAACAATGGCATAGCATGCATGGATCACTAGCAATCACTCCGGCAAAATCGCAAAATAGCTCACGATCTGCCCAAAACAGCAACTATGCAAAAGTTGAGCTCGATTGAGTCAACCTAGGGTGCTCCAACATAACAAGTAAAGACATGGATGGATTAAGCACAACAAGCATAACAAATCACTTTTACTGATCATCCTCAAACGAGGCACGGATCACTAGGAAACAAGCTGGACATATAGCATCGTGAACTAAAACATCCCAGACTTAGTGATTTTCACCAAGTCCCTGAAATCAGTAAACTCAGGTAGCCCTCTTCGCAAGCTTGCACAATACAACACACACATCCTAAAAATACATGGGAGGCACCTCTGGATAGAAGACAACATGCTTAACAATTCATCCCAAAGGGGCACAGGCATATCATGCACGGATTAAACATGGCAAAAATGACAAAAGTGCATGATGAACTAACGGATCTGCAATTTAACTCATGATGCCTCCTTCCAACAGCATTTTAGGCACCAAGATGACCTCAAATGCAAATTATGCAATGGAATGAAATGATGTACTCGTCGAGACGAAGATTTTGATATATCATATGCCCAAAACGGAGCCACGGGTGTAAAGATATGATGCGACAAAGAATGCATAAAAATACTAGAATTAGGGTTTCGGGGGGAGAGGTCAACCGAAAAGTGGATCTAGATCTGGGCGATGGCACTGTTCATCGGGCGGGGCACTGTAGCTCGAACCGAGCTCGCCGGCGCGGTGGACATCGCGGGCAGGGGAGGCTCGCCGGCCGGGAGGCCGGAGGACGGCGGGGCCGGTGAGCTCCGGTGAGGGCGCGGTGGAGCGCCGGACGACGAGGCGAGCGGTGGCCGAGGCGAGGGGCGGCGAACGGCGAGGCGGCGGAGGTCGGCCGGCGACGAGGAGCTCCGGGGCGGCCTTGCCCCGGCCGGAAATGGCGGCTGCGGTGGCGCGGGCCACCGGAGCCGAGGGAGGCGGCGGCGGGGCGACGGGAACCGGGCGGTGAGCGACGTGGGCCGGGAGGGCCAGGCGCGGGCTCGCCGGGCCGCGGCGGCGGGTGGCAGCGGTGATGCCATGTGGCGGCTGGCGATTGGTGGCGGGGCGCGGGCGGACGCGTCCGGCTCCGTCCCGGACGTGTCCGGCGGCGGCGGAGGGGATTTTTTTAATAGGGTTTGGAGAGGGGATCCGGGATTTGGAGGAGGGGTCTATTTATAGACCTAGAGGGAGCTAGGAGAGTCCAAATTAGGTGCGGTTTTCGCCCACACGATCGTGATCGACCGACCGAGACGTTGGAGCAGAGTTTGGTGGGTTTTGGGCCAAAATGGAGGGGTTTTGAGCTGCACACACACGAGGCCTTTTCGGTCCCTCGGTTAACCGTTGGAGCATCAAACGAAGTCCAAATGACCCGAAACTTGACAAGCGGTCTACCGGTAGTAAACCAAGGCCGCATGGTAAGTCTCGGTCCAATCCGGAAATGTTTAATCCCCACACACGAAAGAAAGCTAGAAATGGCCACCGGAGGAGAACGAAGCACCGGAATGCAAAACGGACAACGGGGAAAATGCTCGAATGCATGAGATGAACATGTATGCAAATGCAATGCATGTGATGACATGATATGAGATGCACGAAAAACAAAAACAACACACGGAGGCAAAGACCCAAACCCGAGAATTAAATATAACTTAATGCTGGAAACTGCAAGAGTTGGAGTACAATTCGGGAAGGTTACATATGGGGCGTTACAACACTCCACCACTACGAAAAGATCTCGTCCCGAGATCTAGGACTGAAAGAACTCCGGGTACTCAGAACGGAGGTGATCCTCGCGTTCCCAGGTAGCTTCACGGTCGGAATGGTGTGACCACTTGACTTTGAGAAACTTGATTGACTTGTTGCGGGTTTTGCGTTCAGTCTCTTCAAGGATTGCAACTGGGTGCTCACGGTAGGAGAGATCTTCTTGGAGCTCAATGTGCTCGAAGTTGACGGTGCGATCAGGCGTCTTGAAGCACTTTCGGAGTCGCGAGACGTGAAACACATCATGAACATTGGCAAAGTTTGCAGGAAGCTCGAGTTGATAGGCGAGGTCGCCTCTCTTGCTGACGATCTTGAAAGGCCCGACGTATCTGGGGGCAAGCTTCCCTTTGATACCGAAGCGACGAGTCCCTTTCATAGGAGAGACGCGGAGGTAGACATGATCTCCGATCTCGAAGGCCAAATCACGGTGCTTGCTGTCATAGTAGCTCTTCTGATGAGATTGGGCTGCTTTGAGGTTATCACGAATGACCTTGAACATTTCTTCTACCTCTGTGATCAGGTCATTACCCAGCAGTTGACGTTCACCGGTTTCAGACCAGTTGAGAGGTGTACAGCACTTCTTGCCATACAAAATTTCAAACGGGGCCTTGCCGGAACTTGCTTGGAAACTGTTGTTGTACGAGAATTCAGCATAAGGAAGACAATCCTCCCACTTCATGCCGAAGGAGATAACACAAGCTCTGAGCATATCTTCAAGAATCTGGTTGACACGCTCGACTTGACCGCTTGTTTGAGGATGGAAAGCGGCGCTGAAGCGAATGTTGGTGCCCATGGCCTTCTGAAAAGAATCCTAGAACTTGGAGGTAAAGATGCTGCCACGGTCTGAAGATATCACTTGAGGAATACCGTGCAGAGAGACAATGCGAGAGGTGTAGAGCTCCGCCAATTGAGCTGCAGTGATTGACTCTTTGATAGGCAGGAAATGAGCCACTTTGGTGAGCTTGTCGATGACAACGAATATAGCATCATTGCCACGCTTGGACTTTGGAAACCCAGTCACGAAGTCCATTTCAATGTGGTCAAACTTCCATTCTGGAATGGCGAGAGGTTGGAGGAGACCTGCTGGCCTTTGGTGTTCTGCTTTCACTCTTCTGCAGATATCACATTCATTGACGAATTGAGCGGTCTCGCGCTTCATTCGAGTCCACCAATAAGTTTGCTTCAGATCTTGATACATCTTCGTGCTCCCAGGGTGGATGGAGAGGAGAGAGTTGTGAGCCTCATTCATGATCACTTTACGAAGTTCACCTTTGGGCACAACAATTCGATCCTTGAAGAAGAGAGTGTCCTTGTCATCAAGTCGGTAGCACTTGTACTTGGACTGACTCTTTGCAATACCAATCTTCACCTTTTTCACCATAGCATCAAGAAGCTGGGCTTGGCGAATCTGGTCTTCCAAGGTAGGAGAAACTTGAAGGTTGGCGAGGAAACCTTGAGGAACAACTTGCAGATTAAGTTTGCGGAAAGCTTCACAAAGCTCGGGTTGATAAGGCTTGAGAATCAGACTGTTGCAATATGCTTTTCTTCTCAAAGCATCAGCAATCACATTAGCCTTGCCTGGAGTATACTCGATACTCGGATTGTACTCTTGAATCATTTCGACCCATCGAGTCTGCCTGAGGTTGAGATTAGGCTGAGTGAAGATGTACTTGAGACTCTTGTGATCAGTGAAAATGTCCACTTTCCTTCCCAAGAGAAGATGTCTCCAAGTCAACAATGCGTGCACAACTGCCGCCAACTCAAGATCATGAGTGGGGTAGTTCTTCTCATTTGGCTTCAACTGGCGAGAGGTATAAGCAACAACTTTCTTCTCTTGCATCAGTACAACACCTAGACCTTGGAGAGAGGCATCACAAAAGACCTCGTACGGCTTGGTTTCATCGGGTGGAGTTAGAACTGGAGCAGAGATCAATTTCTCTTTCAAAGCATTGAAAGCAACATCACACTCCGGAGACCAAACGTACTTGACGTGCTTCTGAAGAAGATTTGAGAGAGGCTTCGCGATCTTGGAGAAGTTTTCAACGAATCTTCGGCAATAACTTGCAAGACCGAGGAAGCTACGGAGTTGCTTCACATTCTAAGGAGGTTCCCAATTAACGATTGCGGACACCTTCTCAAGATCCACGGAAATGCCCTTGGCAGAGATAATATGACCAAGATAAAGAACCTCATCGAGCCAAAACTCACACTTGGAGAACTTGGCGTAGAATTGATGTTCCCTGAGCTTGTCAAGAACCAAACGCAAGTGTTTGGCATGATCTTCCTTGTTCTTCGAGAAAACCAGGATATCGTCGAGATAGACCAAAACAAAGTCGTTGGTGTAGGGGTTGAAGATGAAGTTCATCATGCGAGAGAACGTCGGAGGAGCATTAGCGAGGCCAAAAGACATAACAGTGTATTCATATGACCCATAGCTTGTTCTGAACGCCGTCTTTGGAATGTCTTGTTCACGAATGCGAATTTGATGATAACCCATACGGAGATCAAGCTTGGAGAATACTTGGGCACCCTTGAGTTGTTCGAACAGCTCATTAATGTTGGGAAGTGGGTATTTGTTCTTGATGGTCTTCTTGTTCAATGGACGATAATCAACACAAAGTCGGTCCGTTCCATCCTTCTTCTTCACAAAAAGAACACCACAACCCCACGGAGAAGTACTAGGCCGAATGAGACCCATCCTTTCTTGAACATCGAGTTGTTTCTTCAACTCCTTCAACTCTTCGGGGCCGAGCTTGTAAGGACGTTTGCACACCGGTTCCGTACCGGGCTCAAGTTCAATAACAAATTCAACCGGCCGGTTTGGAGGCATGCCTGGGAGTTCTTCAGGGAAGACATCTTGATACTCACAAACAGCCGGAATCTGCGAAATAGCATCCAATTCACCCTTTTCATTGAGAGAGAACAACCGGATGGTATTATCCCGAGCAGCAAAGACAATTACTTCCTCAGACGAATGAGTCAGTTGAATCTGCTTGGCTGCGCAATCGAGGTGAGCTTTATGTTTAGAGAGCCAGTCCATCCCAAGAATGAGATCGATATCAGAATTGCCAAGAACCATTGGAGAAGCGAGGAACTTGAAATCACCCAACATGATGGAAATATCCGAAATCTCCTGGTTGGCGAGCAAACATTTACCCGGAGATACCACTGCTAACGGACTATGCATCGCTTGGGAAAAGAACTCATGCTTAGATGCAAAAGGCTTCGAGATGAAACAATGCGATGCACCTGTGTCAAAAAGAACTCTTGCAGGAATATCATTAACAGGAAGGTTACCCATAATCACATCTGACGAATCCTCTGCCTGAGCTGCATTCACCATATTAACCTTGGCGTGCTTCGGATTATGCTTGACCACAGCTGTACTTGCCGATCTAACAGGAGGAGGAGGAGGAAGACGCCTCTGGTTGAAACACTTGTTGGCATAGTGACCCTTTTGTTGGCACTTGTTGCACGTGACCTCTGAGAGCGGACGGTGGTACGGAGCACTCGATCTTGGAGCTTGAGACGAAGTCTTGTTCTGAAAGCCTGGGTTGGGTGGGTGGGACGACCCACTGCCACCTTTGCTCTTCCGCTGATACGGCTGACGGAACGGAGGAGGAGGAAGCCAATACTTCTGCTGCTTGGCCACTTGAGTAGAGGAAGAAGACGTAGTGTCTCTGACTCGCTTCCTGGAAGCATGACACCTTAGTTGAGCAGCCTCTTGCTTCAGTGCCATGTTGTAGAACTCATCATATCTCAGCGGCTCGAAAAGGACAAGAGCGAGCTGAATTTCTTCACGAAGACCACCCCTGAACTGATAGATCATGCTCTTCTCATCAGGAACATCCTGCTTGGCAAAACGGGCGAGCTTCTGGAACAACTTGTTGTAGTCATAGACAGACAAAGAGCCTTGCTTCAGATTGCGGAATTCTTCACGTTTGCTTTCAGTCACACTCTGAGGAATGTGATGAGCGCGGAAATCACGACGGAAATCATCCCAAGTGATCAAACGTCCACCTCTGGAATCCCGGTACTACTGAAACCACTCTGCGGCCTGATCCTTGAGCTGGAAAGACACGAACTTGACGAAATCTTCAGGTCTGACATTGCTACATTCAAAATGCTTGCCCAGATCGACTAACCAATCATCAGCATCGGTAGCCTCAACGCAGTTGCTGAACGTCTTTGGACCATTTGCGAGGAACTGATTTAGAGTTGCAAATTGGTTCTGGTTGTTGCCTTGATTTCCTTGACTGCTTTGATTCCGCTCTTGGTGATTTGCATGATCAGCTGAGTATTTGCATTAGTAGCAGCCATCACAGCCTGCCATGCTTCCGGAGGAGGCGGAGGTGGCGGAGGATCTTGATTCTGGTTCTGACTGGTGCTCTTAGCGGGAGCCATCCTGAAGAGGTTGACCACCATTAGCACACAAATAGAGAAATATTGAAGGTGAAACCAACGGAATGAAAATTGCAACATAAAGTCTTCACATCCGAACAAAATGAACGAATGCACTTCTCTTGAAGTGGTCACATATTCCTAATTGCGAAGCCACGAAGAATCAGGTAGAAGAGGTACATCAACGAGGGGTGGAATCAACATATGACGTCGAAGAAGAACGAATACCACAACTCGAAATAAAACCAAGGGTTGGCTTGCGGAATAAGCCGGAACAAACACATGATAGAAATTTCGTCCGAAGTGTTCGTGGTAGGACCTACACGGGCTCGACCGTACAGCACCATCATGTAGAAGGCAGTGCACATGACATACGAAGCGTCCCCGAGTCAGCATAGCCAAGGACTCTTTAAGACACAACGAGGCCACTGTAAAATCGACCGTGAATAGGCGAACCACTAGACGTCGAACCCCAATTCCATATCACACATCTGTTGGAAAGATATCCTAAGGCTACTTGAATTCCCACCTATGAAATTCCCGAAACTTTCCGGTTATGCAATCAGGTGTTGGGGATACAGGGGAAGCATAATATCTCACCCAAGCTAGCAAATCCTACATCCAGCTGCATCCATCCTTCAACACATAACCAAGAAACCTTCGGAAACCATCTATCTCAACCTTCGAAAAGCATCCGTTATACAAGTTATGGCGATACTCCCGAACTCCCGCCCCAGTACTGGGTGGCGTCGAGGTTATCTCACCAACGAACTGCATAAAGGAGATTTTCGATGTCGCGCACATATCTCAAGTATACCAGAATTGCAACGATAGAATTATGATGACAACAACTCAGAGCTCAACTCCCCGGGACACTTCCACTAAACCCCTGACAGGAGGCACCAAGACAGTATTCTCATCATAAGCCATCGGAACAAAACTAAGATACTCGCGTGATCCTAAAAAAAATTAGTGAAATTTGAGAAGAGAAGAGTCAAAACTCTACGTCAGGATGCCTTACCAGAGCGATGAGGAGACTAGGAAGTAAAAAGAATTCCTAAGCTCTCCGATATATAATTCCTAAGGACTCAAAACATTTTTCTAGACACAACTCGGCTGCTAAAACGATCAAGCAATGGGGCTCCTAAGGTCGGGGAAGGCTCTGATTACCAACTTGTAACGCCCTCGATGCGGCTATGTCTCCCACGTGTCGAGGCACGACTTAGATACATAGGCGCATTGAAAGCAATGTTGCAAGTCGGGAATCATTACACAACCCATGTACATATATAATATAAAGGGGAAAATATCATAGTTGGCTTACACTCGCCACGTCACATCAAAGTACATAAATAACATCCATCATACAATCACTCATGGCCCGACTACGGCGCCAAAATAGAAAAGACCCCCAACAAGCGACTAGGCCCTGAATCTAACCCCGAATAGGCACCACTACTGATCATCAGGAAAAGACACATAGTATCGCTGAGAGTCCTCGTCGTACTCCCACTTCAGCTCGAGCGCGCCATCCGGAGAAGTATCATCGGTCCCTGCATCTGGTGTAATAGTAATCTGTGAGCCACAAAGGACTCAGCAATCTCGCACCCTCGCGATCAAGACTATTTAAGCTTAATAGGTAGGAAAGGGGTAATGTAAGTGGAGCTGCAGCAAGCGACTAGCATATATGGTGGCTAACTTATTCGCAAAGGAGAGCGAGAAGAGAAGGCAAAGCACGTGCGGAAAACTATATAGAGCAGCCTACGCAAACATAACTCCAACGCCGTGTCCACTTCCCGGACTCCGCCGAGAAGAGGCCATCACGGTAACACACTCAGTTGATTCATTTTAATTATTAAAGTTCAAGTTATCTACAACCGGACATTAACAAATTCCCATCTGCCCATAACCGCGGGCACGGCTTTCGAAAGATCAATCCCTGCAGGGGGTCCCAACTTAGCCCATAACAAGCTCTCACGGTCAACGAAGGAATAGACCTCCACCCAGGACCCACCGATCAGACTCGGTATCCCGGTACAACAAGATGATTCGACAGGTCAAAACTAGTCCAGCAACACCGCCCGAATGTGCCGACAAATCCCGATAGGAGCTGCACATATCTCTTTCTCAGGGCACACTCAGATTGTCCAAACTTTCGGTAGGCCAGCCCAAAGTTGCCCCTGGTGGCCACCGGCGGCTGACGTTCCGGACCAACACTCAGAGGAGCACTGGCCCGTGGGGGGCTAAAATAAAGATGACCCTTGGGCTCCGGAAACCCAAGGGAAAAAGGGGTAGGTGGCAAATGGTAAAACCAAAGTTGGGCATTGCTGGAAAAGCTTTAATCAAGGCGAACTATCAAGGGGTTCCCATTATAGCCCAACCGCGTAAGGGACGCAACAATCCGGGAACATAATGAAGGAAATATGCCCTAGAGGCAATAATAAAGTTATTATTTATTTCCTTATATCATGATAAAGGTTTATTATTCATGCTAGAATTGTATTAACCGAAAACATAATACATGTGTGAATACATAAACAAACAGAGTGTCACTAGTATGCCTCTACTTGACTAGCTCGTTAATCAAAGATGGTTATGTTTCCTAACCATGAACAAAGAGTTGTTATTTGATTAACGAGGTCACATCATTAGTTGAATGATCTGATTGACATGACCCATTCCATTAGCTTAGCACCCGATCGTTTAGTATGTTGCTATTGCTTTCTTCATGACTTATACATGTTCCTATAACTATGAGATTATGCAACTCCCGTTTACCAGAGGAACACTTTGGGTACTACCAAACGTCACAACGTAACTGGGTGATTATAAAGGAGTACTACAGGTATCTCCAATGGTGGATGTTGGGTTGGCGTATTTCGAGATTAGGGTTTGTCACTCCGATTGTCGGAGAGGTATCTCTGGGCCCTCTCGGTAATACACATCACATAAGCCTTGCAAGCATAATAACTAAGATGTTAGTTATGATATGATGTATTATGGAACGAGTAAAGAGACTTGCCAGTAACGAGATTGAACTAGGTATTGGATACCGACGATCGAATCTCGGGCAAGTAACATACCGATGACAAAGGGAACAACGTATGTTGTTATGCGGTCTGACCGATAAAGATCTTCGTAGAATATGTGGGAGCCAATATGGGCATCCAGGTCCCGCTATTGGTTATTGACCGGAGACGTGTCTCGGTCATGTCTACATTGTTCTCGAACCGTAGGGTCCGCACGCTTAACGTTATGATGACAGTTATTATGAGTTTATGCATTTTGATGTACCGAAGGTTGTTCGGAGTCCCGGATGTGATCACGGACATGACGAGGAGTCTCGAAATGGTCGAGACGTAAAGATTGATATATTGGAAGCCTATGTTTGGACACCGGAAGTGTTCCGGGTGAAATCGGGATTTTACCGGAATACCGGGAGGGTTACCGGAACCCCCCGGGAGGCAAATGGGCCTATTGGGCCTTAGTGGAAAAGTGAAAAGGGGCTGCCCACAAGGGCTGCGCGCCTCCCCCCTTCCCTAGTCCTATTAGGACTAGGAGAAGGGGCCGGCCCCCCTCTCTTCTCTCTTCTCTTTGGAGAGTCCTATTAGGAATAGGATTGGGGGGAGTCCTACTCCCGGTAGGAGTAGGACTCCTCCTGCGCCTCTCTCCCTAGCCGGCCGAACCCCTCCCCTGCTCCTTTATATACGGGGGCAGGGGGCACCCCATAGACACACAAGTTGATCATTGTTGATCGTTCCTTAGCCGTGTGCGGTGCCCCCTGCCACCAAATTCCACCTCGTTCATATCGTTGTAGAGCTTAGGCGAAGCCCTGCGTCGGTAGTACATCAAGATCGTCACCACGCCGTTGTGCTGACGGAACTCTTCCTCGACGCTTTGCTGGATCAGAGCCCGAGGATCGTCATCGAGCTGAACGTGTGCTAAGAACTCGGAGGTGCCGGAGTAACGGTGCTTGGATCGGTCGGATCGGGAAGAAGACGTACGACTACTTCCTCTACGTTGTGAGATTGCTTCCGCAGTCGGTCTGCGTTGGTACATAGACAATACTCTCCCCTCGTTGCTATGCATCACCATGATCTTGCGTGTGCGTAGGAAAATTTTCGAAATTACTACGTTCCCCAACAGTGGCATCCGAGCCTAGGTTTTATGGTTTGATGTTATATGCATGAGTAGAACACAAGTGAGTTGTGGTTTTGATGCGTAGGTGAGATGTGTTCTTACTTAAGCCCGTAGCAGCCACGTAAAACTTGCAACAACAAAGTAGAGGATGTCTAACTTGTTTTGCAGGGTATGTTGTGATGTGATATGGTCAAGGCATGATGCTGATTTTATTGTATGAGATGATCATGTTTTGTAACCGAGTTATCGGCAACTGGCAGGAGCCATATGGTTGTCGCTTTATTGTATGCAATGCAATCACGATGTAATGCTTTACTTTATTACTAAGCGGTAGTGATAGTCGTGGAAGCATAAGATTGACGAGACGACAACGATGCTACGATGGAGATCAAGGTGTCGCGCCGGTGACGATGGTGATCATGACGGTGCTTCGGAGATGGAGATCACAAGCACAAGATGATGATGGCCATATCATATCACTTATATTGATTGCATGTGATGTTTATCCTTTTATGCATCTTATCTTGCTTTGATTGACGGTAGCATTATAAGATGATCTCTCACTAAATTATCAAGAAGTGTTCTCCCTGAGTATGCACCGTTGCCAAAGTTCGTCGTGCCCAGACACCACGTGATGATCGGGTGTGATAAGCTCTACGTCCATCTACAACGGGTGCAAGCCAGTTTTGCACACGCAGAATACTTAGGTTAAACTTGACGAGCCTAGCATATGCAGATATGGCCTCGGAACACAGAGGCCGAAAGGTCGAGCGTGAATCATATAGTAGATATGATCAACATGACGATGTTCACCATTGAAAACTACTCCATCTCACGTGATGATCGGTTATGGTTTAGTTGATTTGGATCACGTGATCACTTAGAGGATTAGAGGGATGTCTATCTAAGTGGGAGTTCCTAAGTAATTTGATTAACTGAACTTAAACTTATCATGAACTTAGTACCTGATAGTATCTTGCTTGTTTATGATGATTGTAGATAAATGGCTCGTGTTGTTGTTCCGTTGAATTTTAATGCGTCCTTGAGAAAGCAAAGTTGAAAGATGATGGTAGTAATTACACGGACTGGGTCCGTAACCTGAGGATTATCCTCATTGCTGCACAGAAGAATTACGTCCTGGAAGCACCGCTGGGTGCCAGGCCTGCTGCTGGAGCAACGCCAGATGTTATGAACGTCTGGCAGAGCAAAGCTGATGACTACTCGATAGTTCAGTGTGCCATGCTTTACGGCTTAGAATCGGGACTTCAACGACGTTTTGAACGTCATGGAGCATATGAGATGTTCCAGGAGTTGAAGTTAATATTTCAAGCAAATGCCCGAATTGAGAGATATGAAGTCTCCAATAAATTCTATAGCTGCAAGATGGAGGAGAACAGTTCTGTCAGTGAGCATATACTCAAAATGTCTGGGTATAATAATCACTTGATTCAGATGGGAGTTAATCTTCCAGATGATTGCGTCATTGACAGAATTCTCCAATCACTGCCACCAAGCTACAAGAGCTTCGTGATGAACTATAATATGCAAGGGGTGAACAAGACTATTCCCGAGCTCTTCGCGATGCTGAAAGCTGCGGAGGTAGAAATCAAGAAGGAGCATCAAGTATTGATGGTTAGCAAAACCACTAGTTTCAAGAAAAAGGACAAAGGGAAGAAGAAGGGGAACTTCAAGAAGAACAGCAAGCAAGTTGCTGCTCGGGAGAAGAAACCCAAGTCTGGACCTAAGCCTGAAACTGAGTGCTTCTACTACAAGCAGACTGGTCACTGGAAGCGGAACTGCCCCAAGTATTTGGCGGATAAGAAGGATGGCAAGGTGAACAAAGGTATATGTGATATACATGTTATTGATGTGTACCTTACTAGAGCTCGCAGTAGCACCTGGGTATTTGATACTGGTTCTGTTGCTAATATTTGCAACTCGAAACAGGGACTACGGAATAAGCGGACGCTAGCAAAGGACGAGGTGACGATGCGCGTGGGAAACGGTTCCAAAGTCGATGTGATCGCGGTCGGCACGCTACCTCTACATCTACCTTCGGGATTAATATTAGACCTAAATAATTGTTATTTGGTGCCAGCGTTGAGCATGAACATTATATCTGGATCTTGTTTGATGCGAGACGGTTATTCATTTAAATCAGAGAATAATGGTTGTTCTATTTATATGAGTAATATCTTTTATGGTCATGCACCCTTAAAGAGTGGTCTATTCTTGTTGAATCTCGATAGTAGTGATACACATATTCATAATGTAGAAGCCAAAAGATGCAGAGTTGATAATGATAGTGCAACTTATTTGTGGCACTGCCGTTTAGGTCATATCGGTGTAAAGCGCATGAAGAAACTCCATACTGATGGGCTTTTGGAACCACTTGATTATGAATCACTTGGTACTTGCGAACCGTGCCTCATAGGCAAGATGACTAAAACACCGTTCTCCGGTACTATGGAGAGAGCAACAGATTTATTGGAAATCATACATACCGATGTATGTGGTCCGATGAATATTGAGGCTCGTGGCGGATATCGTTATTTTCTCACCTTCACAGATGATTTAAGCAGATATGGGTATATCTACTTAATGAAACATAAGTCTGAAACATTTGAAAAGTTCAAGGAATTTCAGAGTGAAGTTGAAAATCATCGTAACAAGAAAATAAAGTTTCTACGATCTGATCGTGGAGGAGAATATTTGAGTTACGAGTTTGGTATACATTTGAAAAATTGTGGAATAGTTTCGCAACTCACGCCACCCGGAACACCACAGCGTAATGGTGTGTCCGAACGTCGTAATCGTACTTTACTAGATATGGTGCGATCTATGATGTCTCTTACTGATTTACCGCTATCGTTTTGGGGTTATGCTTTAGAGATGGCCGCATTCACGTTAAATAGGGCACCATCAAAATCCGTTGAGACGACGCCTTATGAACTATGGTTTGGCAAGAAACCAAATTTGTCGTTTCTTAAAGTTTGGGGCTGCGATGCTTATGTGAAAAAGCTTCAACCTGATAAGCTCGAACCCAAAGCGGAGAAATGTGTCTTCATAGGATACCCAAAGGAAACTGTTGGGTATACCTTCTATCACAGATCCGAAGGCAAGACATTCGTTGCTAAGAATGGATCATTTCTAGAGAAGGAGTTTCTCTCGAAAGAAGTGAGTGGGAGGAAAGTAGAACTTGACGAGGTAACTGTACCTGCTCCCTTATTGGAAAATAGTACATCACAGAAAACTGTTTCTGCGACACCTATACCAATTGGTGAGGAAGCTAATGATGATGATCATGAAGCTTCAGGACAAGATACTACTGAACCACGTAGATCAACCAGAGTGAGATCCGCACCAGAGTGGTACGGTAATCTAGTTCTGGAAGTCATGCTACTAGATCATGATGAACCTACAAACTATGAAGAAGCGATGGTGAGCCCAGATTCTGCAAAGTGGCTTGAGGCCATGATATCTGAGATGGGATCCATGTATGAGAACAAAGTATGGACTTTGGTTGACTTGCCCGATGATCGGCAAGCAATTGAGAATAAATGGATCTTCAAGAAAAAGACTGACGCTGACGGTAATATTACTGTCTATAAAGCTCGACTTGTCGCAAAAGGTTTTCGACAAGTTCAAGGGGTAGACTACGATGAGACCTTCTCACCCGTAGCGATGCTTAAGTCCGTCAGAATTATGTTAGCAATTGCTGCGTTTTATGATTATGAAATATGGCAAATGGATGTCAAAACTGCATTCCTGAATGGACTTCTGGAAGAAGAGTTGTATATGATGCAACCAGAAGGTTTTGTCGATCCGAAGGGAGCTAACAAAGTGTGCAAACTCCAGCGATCCATTTATGGACTGGTGCAAGCATCTCGGAGTTGGAATAAACATTTTGATAGTGTGATCAAAGCATTTGGCTTTATACAGACTTTTGGAGAAGCCTATATTTACAAGAAAGTGAGTGGGAGCTCTGTAGCATTTCTGAAATTATATGTGGATGACATATTGCTGATTGGAAATGATATAGAATTTCTGGATAGCATAAAGGGATACTTGAATAAAAGTTTTTCGATGAAAGACCTCGGGGAAGCTGCTTACATATTAGGCATAAAGATCTATAGAGATAGATCAAGACGCTTAATTGGACTTTCACAAAGCACATACCTTGACAAGATTTTGAAGAAGTTCAAAATGGATCAAGCAAAGAAAGGGTTCTTGCCTGTGTTACAAGGTGTGAAGTTGAGTCAGACTCAATGCCCGACCACTGCAGATGATAGAGAGAAAATGAAAGATGTTCCCTATGCTTCAGCCATAGGCTCTATCATGTATGCAATGTTGTGTACCAGACCTAATGTGTGCCTTGCTATAAGTTTAGCAGGGAGGTACCAAAGTAATCCAGGAGTGGATCACTGGACAGCGGTCAAGAACATCCTGAAATACCTGAAAAGGACTAAGGATATGTTTCTCGTATATGGAGGTGACAAAGAGCTCACCGTAAGAGGTTACGTTGATGCAAGCTTTGACACTGATCCGGACGATTCTAAATCGCAAACCGGATACGTGTTTACTTTAAACGGTGGAGCTGTCAGTTGGTGCAGTTCTAAACAAAGCGTCGTAGCAGGATCTACATGTGAAGCGAAGTACATAGCTGCTTCGGAAGCAGCGAACGAAGGAGTCTGGATGAAGGAGTTCATATCCGATCTAGGTGTCATACCTAGTGCATCGGGTCCAATGAAAATCTTCTGTGACAATACTGGTGCAATTGCCTTGGCAAAGGAATCCAGATTTCACAAAAGAACCAAACACATCAAGAGACGCTTCAACTCCATCCGGGATTTAGTCCAGGTGGGAGACATAGAGATTTGCAAGATACATACGGATCTGAATGTTGCAGACCCGTTGACTAAGCCTCTTCCACGAGCAAAACATGATCAGCACCAAGGCTCCATGGGTGTTAGAATCATTACTGTGTAATCTAGATTATTGACTCTAGTGCAATTGGGAGACTGAAGGAAATATGCCCTAGAGGCAATAATAAAGTTATTATTTATTTCCTTATATCATGATAAAGGTTTATTATTCATGCTAGAATTGTATTAACCGGAAACATAATACATGTGTGAATACATAAACAAACAGAGTGTCACTAGTATGCCTCTACTTGACTAGCTCGTTAATCAAAGATGGTTATGTTTCCTAACCATGAACAAAGAGTTGTTATTTGATTAACGAGGTCACATCATTAGTTGAATGATCTGATTGACATGACCCATTCCATTAGCTTAGCACCCGATCGTTTAGTATGTTGCTATTGCTTTCTTCATGACTTATACATGTTCCTATAACTATGAGATTATGCAACTCCCGTTTACCAGAGGAACACTTTGGGTACTACCAAACGTCACAACGTAACTGGGTGATTATAAAGGAGTACTACAGGTGTCTCCAATGGTGGATGTTGGGTTGGCGTATTTCGAGATTAGGGTTTGTCACTCCGATTGTCGGAGAGGTATCTCTGGGCCCTCTCGGTAATACACATCACATAAGCCTTGCAAGCATAATAACTAAGATGTTAGTTATGAGATGATGTATTACAGAACGAGTAAAGAGACTTGCCAGTAACGAGATTGAACTAGGTATTGGATACCGACGATCGAATCTCGAGCAAGTAACATACCGATGACAAAGGGAACAACGTATGTTGTTATACGGTCTGACCGATAAAGATCTTCGTAGAATATGTGGGAGCCAATATGGGCATCCAGGTCCCGTTATTGGTTATTGACCGGAGACGTGTCTCGGTCATGTCTACATTGTTCTCGAACCGTAGGGTCCGCACGCTTAACGTTACGATGACAGTTATTATGAGTTTATGCATTTTGATGTACTAAAGGTTGTTCGGAGTCCCGGATGTGATCACGGACATGACGAGGAGTCTCGAAATGGTCGAGACGTAAAGATTGATATATTGGAAGCATATGTTTGGACACCGGAAGTGTTCCGGGTGAAATCGGGATTTTACCGGAATACCGGGAGGGTTACCGGAACCCCCCGGGAGGCAAATGGGCCTATTGGGCCTTAGTGGAAAAGTGAAAAGGGGCTGCCCACAAGGGCTGCGCGCCTCCCCCCCTTCCCTAGTCCTATTAGGACTAGGAGAAGGGGCCGGCCCCCCTCTCTTCTCTCTTCTCTTTGGAGAGTCCTATTAGGAATAGGATTGGGGGGAGTCCTACTCCCGGTAGGAGTAGGACTCCTCCTGCGCCTCTCTCCCTAGCCGGCCGAACCCCTCCCCCTGCTCCTTTATATACAGGGGCAGGGGGCACCCCATAGACACACAAGTTGATCATTGTTGATCGTTCCTTAGCCGTGTGCGGTGCCCCCTGCCACCAAATTCCACCTCGTTCATATCGTTGTAGAGCTTAGGCGAAGCCCTGCGTCGGTAGTACATCAAGATCGTCACCACGCCGTTGTGCTGACGGAACTCTTCCTCGACGCTTTGCTGGATCGGAGCCCGAGGATCGTCATCGAGCTGAACGTGTGCTAAGAACTCGGAGGTGCCGGAGTAACGGTGCTTGGATCGGTCGGATCGGGAAGAAGACGTACGACTACTTCCTCTACGTTGTGAGATCGCTTCCGCAGTCGGTCTGCGTTGGTACGTAGATAATACTCTCCCCTCGTTGCTATGCATCACCATGATCTTGCGTGTGTGTAGGAAAATTTTCGAAATTACTACGTTCCCCAACACATAACACCGATATGACGGAAACTAGGGCGGCAAGAGTGGAACAAAACACTAGGCGAGAGGCCGAGCCTTCCACCCTTTACCAAGTATATAGATGAATAAAGATAACATAGCAATATAATGATATCCCAACAAGTAAATAAATGTTCCAACAAGGAACGGCTCCAATCTTCACCTGCAACTAACAACGCTATAAGAAGGGGCTGAGCAAAGCGGTAACATAGCCAATCAATGGTTTGCTAGGACAAAGTGAGGCTCAATCATGGAAATTGGGAGACTGACAAGCAAGTGGTAGGCATCGTAGCATTGGCAAAGCAAAAGAGCGAGCAAACTAGCATAGCAAAGATAGTAGTGATTTCAAGGGTGTGATCATCTTGCCTGCACAGTTGTCAGAATTGACTGGATCCTCAAAAGCAAACTCAACGGGCTCCTCGTTAGCGAACTCGTCTCCCGGCTCTACCCAACAACACAAACAAGCAACAAGGATACAATCAACCACGTGCAAGGGCAACCAATAATATGCAAGGATGATATGCTATACGGGATGCGATGCGGGATGCAAAATGCAAAATGTAACAGGAAATGCATGAACCTGGCCTCAACTTGGAAAACCAAGTGTGCCACTGGATAGAGGGGAAGAAATCCCCTGAAAACGATATAAAGATCATGGCAATCGGAGCTACGGTTTAAAAATGGCAAGCGATTTACTAAACGAACTGATCTGCGATTTACAGCAAGTAGGCTCCTAAATGCAACAAAATGAACATGCTACAGCCACCAAACATGAAAACAAATTGCATGGAAGTGATGTACTCAAGAAGCTTAACAAATCACGAGGACTGAGGCATAGGCAAATTCATCCATTAAGGGCTTCAAACAAGCATGGCAAAACTGAATAAGCAAAACAGATTTCAGACTTAGCGAAATCAACGCTAGTCTGGAATTTCAGACTACGATGCTCTCTTCGGAGCAGCAAAACAACATGATGCAAAACCTGAACATGGCAAGTAAGAGCACGGCATAGAGCTACTCAACAAGCTTAAAAAAACACCCAAAATGACCTGGGCCAAAAGGGTTCACAAAATACTCTACCGAGCACACGAACATCGATGAAACACAATCAGTTTTCAGACTTGGTGAAAACTGGGACATGCTGAAATAATAACTCACGGAGGCATGTAAACGAGCTCGATGCTCTCACTACGGTGCAATTCATGGAAAGGCAAGCATATATCCATTAAGAAGGCACAAAATGGTAGCTAGACATGGCAAGAACAATGGCATAGCGTGCATGGATCACTAGCAATCACTCCGACAAAATCGCAAAATAGCTCACGATCTGCCCAAAACGGCAACTATGCAAAAGTTGAGCTCGATTGAGTCAACCTAGTGTGCTCCAACATAACAAGTAAAGACATGGATGGATTAAGCACAACAAGCATAACAAATCACTTTTACTGATCATACTCAAAAGAGGCACGGATCACTAGGAAACAAGCTGGACATATAGCATCGTGAACTAAAACATCCCAGACTTAGTGATTTTCACTAAGTCCCTGAAATCAGTAAACTCAGGTAGCCCTCTTCGCAAGCTTGCACAAGACAACACACACATCTTAAAAATACATGGGAGGCACCTCTGGATAGAAGACAACATGCTTAACAATTCATCCCAAAGGGGCATAGGCATATCATGCACGGATTAAACATGGCAAAAATGACAAAAGTGCATGATGAACTAACGGATCTGCAATTTAACTCATGATGCCTCCTTCCAACAGCATTTTGGGCACCAAGATGACCTCAAATGCAAATGATGCAATGGAATGAAATGATGTACTCATCGAGACGAAGATTTTGATATATCATGTGCCCAAAACGGAGCCACGAGTGCAAAGATATGATGCGACAAAGAATGCATAAAAATACTAGAATTAGGGTTTCGGGGGGAGAGGTCAACCGAAAAGTGGATCTAGATCTGGGCGATGGCACTGTTCATCGGGCGGGGCACTGTAGCTCGAACCGAGCTCGCCGGCGCGGTGGACGTCGCGGGCAGGGGAGGCTCGCCGGCCGGGAGGCCGGAGGACGGCGGGGCCGGTGAGCTCCGGTGAGGGCGCGGTGGAGCGCCGGACGACGAGGCGAGCTGTGGCCGAGGCGAGGGGCGGCGAACGGCGAGGCGGCGGAGGTCGGCCGGCGACGAGGAGCTCTGGGGCGGCCTTGCCCCGGCCGGAAATGGCGGCTGCGGTGGCGCGGGCCACCGGAGCCGAGGGAGGCGGCGGCGGGGCGACGGGAACCGGGCGGTGAGCGACGTGTGCCGGGAGGGCCAGGCGCGGGCTCGCCGGGCCGCGGCGGCGGGTGGCGGCGGTGATGCCACGTGGCGGCTGGCGATTGGTGGCGGGGCGCGGGCGGACGCGTCCGGCTCCGTCCCGGACGTGTCCGGCGGCGGCGGAGGGGATTTTTTTAATAGGGTTTGGAGAGGGGATCCGGGATTTGGAGGAGGGGTCTATTTATAGACCTAGAGGGAGCTAGGAGAGTCCAAATGAGGTGTGGTTTTCGCCCACACGATCGTGATCGAACGACCGAGACGTTGGAGCAGAGTTTGGTGGGTTTTGGGCCAAAATGGAGGGGTGTTGGGCTGCACACACACGAGGCTTTTTCGGTCCCTCGGTTAACCGTTGGAGCATCAAACGAAGTCCAAATGACCCGAAACTTGACAAGCGGTCTACCGGTAGTAAACCAAGGCCGCATGGCAAGTCTCGGTCCAATCCAGAAATGTTTAATCCCCACACATGAAAGAAAGCTAGAAATGGCCACCGGAGGAGAACGAAGCGCCGGAATGCAAAACGGACAACGGGGAAAATGCTCGAATGCATGAGATGAACATGTATGCAAATGCAATGCACGTGATGACATGATATGAGATGCACGAAAAACAAAAACAACACACGGAGGCAAAGACCCGAACCCGAGAATTAAATATAACTTAATGCCGGAAACGGCAAGAGTTGGAGTACAATTCGGGAAGGTTACATATGGGGCGTTACACTGGATGCTTCGAATAAAAAGATCACCTTTGGCAAAGCTTGTGGAGACGTTTAGAAACAAGGGGCTGCTACAAGATAGCACCCACACCTATGTGGAATAGCAAATTTTCTTGTTCCTTCTTGTTGTAAGTGATAATCAGAGGTTCCGGGTTATTCACAACACGTCCGGGAGATCAATGGAGACAATTTATAGGTATTTTCTAAGCAAGTCTTGTATGCTATTGGGTCCTCACATGAGAGATGATCAAGGCACCAACTGGGCAAACTCCTAACAAGATTCTCAACAACCCAAGATGGTACCTGTATTTCAAGGTAAGCACTACTTACAATTCATGTTTTGACATGCTTGTATTGTTTTTGTACAGCCATAACACCATATTTTCATGCCATCAGAGGATTGCATTAGCACAATAGACGGTACTCATGCGACTGCTAGATGTCGAGGTCATAGGCTGCATCATACAAGGGTAGAAAGCACTGAAGGAAATATGCCCTAGAGGCAATAATAAAGTTATTATTTATTTCCTTAAAATCATGATAAGTGTTTATTATTCATGCTAGAATTGTATTAACCGGAAACATAATACATGTGTGAATACATAGACAAAACAGAGTGTCACTAGTATGCCTCTACTAGACTAGCTCGTTAATCAAAGATGGTTATGTTTCCTAACCATGAACAAAGAGTTGTTATTTGATTAACGAGGTCACGTCATTAGTTGAATGATCTGATTGACATGACCCATTCCATTAGCTTAGCACCCGATCGTTTAGTATGTTGCTATTGCTTTCTTCATGACTTATACATGTTCCTATAACTATGAGATTATGCAACTCCCGTTTACCGGAGGAACACTTTGGGTACTACCAAACGTCACAACGTAACTGGGTGATTATAAAGGAGTACTACAGGTGTCTCTAATGGTGGATGTTGGGTTGGCGTATTTCGAGATTAGGGTTTGTCACTCCGATTGTCGGAGAGGTATCTATGGGCCCTCTCGGTAATACACATCACATAAGCCTTGCAAGCATAATAACTAAAGATTTTAGTTATGAGATGATGTATTACGGAACGAGTAAAGAGACTTGCCAGTAACGAGATTGAACTAGGTATTGGATACCGACGATCGAATCTCGGGCAAGTAACATACCGATGACAAAGGGAACAACGTATGTTGTTATGCGGTCTGGCCGATAAAGATCTTCGTAGAATATGTAGGAGCCAATATGGGCATCCAGGTCCCGCTATTGGTTATTGACCGGAGACGTGTCTCGGTCATGTCTACATTGTTCTCGAACCGTAGGGTCCGCACGCTTAACGTTACGATGACAGTTATTATGAGTTTATGCATTTTGATGTACCGAAGGTAGTTCGGAGTCCCGGATGTGATCACGGACATGACGAGGAGTCTCGAAATGGTCGAGACATAAAGATTGATATATTGGAAGCCTATGTTTGGACATCGGAAGTGTTCCGGGTGAAATCGGGATTTTACCAGATTACCGGGAGGGTTACCGGAACCCCCCGGGAGCCAAATGGGCCAACATGGGCCTTAGTGGAAAGGTGAGAGGGCAGCCCACATAGGGCTGCGCCTCCCCCCCTCTCCCTAGTCCTATTAGGACTAGGAGAGGGGCCGGCCACCTCTCTCTTCTCTTCCCCTTTGGGGAATCCTATTAGGAATAGGATTGGGGGGGGAGTCCTACTCCCGGTAGGAGTAGGACTCCTCCTGCGCCTCCTAGCTTGGCCGCCCAGCCTCCCCCCTTTCATCCTTTATATACGGGGGCAGGGGGCACCTCTAGACACACAAGTTGATCCTTGAGATCGTTCCTTAGCCGTGTGCGATGCCCCCTGCCACCAAATTCCACCTCGATCATACCGTTGTAGTGCTTAGGCGAAGCCCTGCGTCGGTAGTACATCAAGATCATCACCACGCCGTCGTGCTGACGGAACTCCTCCCCGAAGCTTTGCTGGATCGGAGCCCGGGGATCGTCATCGAGCTGTACGTGTGCTAAGAACTCGGAGGTGCCGGAGTAACGGTGCTTGGATCGGTCGGATCGGGAAGAAGACGTACGACTACTTCCTCTACGTTGTGTGATCGCTTCCGTAGTCGGTCTGCGTTGGTACGTAGACAACACTCTTCCCCTCGTTGCTATGCATCACCATGATCTTGCGTCTGCGTAGGAAAATTTTTGAAATTACTACGTTCCCCAACAGTGGCATCCGAGCCTAGGTTTTATGGTTTGATGTTATTTGCACGAGTAGAACACAAGTGAGTTGTGGGTGATACAAGTCATACTGCCTACCAGCATGTCATACTTTGGTTCGGCGGTATTGTTGGACGAGACGATCCGGACCAACCTTACGCGTACTCTTACGCGAGACCGGTTCCCTCGACGTGCTTTGCACATAGATGGCTTGCGGAAGACTGTCTCTCCAACTTTAGTTGAACCAACTGTAGCTACGCCCGGTCCTTGAGAAGGTTAAAACGGAGTCTATTTGACGAACTATCGTTGTGGTTTTGATGCGTAGGTGAGATGCGTTCTTACTTAAGCCCGTAGCAGCCACGTAAAACTTGCAACAACAAAGTAGAGGACGTCTAACTTGTTTTTGCAGGGCATGTTGTGATGTGATATGGTCAAGGCATGATGCTGATTTTATTGTATGAGATGATCATGTTTTGTAACCAAGTTATCGGCAACTGGCAGGAGCCATATGGTTGTCGCTTTATTGTATGCAATGCAATCGCGATGTAATGGTTTACTTTATTACTAAGCGGTAGTGATAGTCGTGGAAGCATAAGATTGGCAAGACGACAACGATGCTACGATGGAGATCAAGGTGTCGCGCCGGTGACGATGGTGATCATGACGGTGCTTCGAAGATGGAGATCACAAGCACAAGATGATGATGGACATATCATATCACTTATATTGATTGCATGTGATGTTTATCTTTTATGCATCTTATCTTGCTTTGATTGACGGTAGTATTATAAGATGATCTCTCACTAAATTATCAAGAAGTGTTCTCCCTGAGTATGCACCGTTGCCAAAGTTCGTCGTGCCCAGACACCACGTGACGATCGGGTGTGATAAGCTCTACGTCCAAATACAACGGGTGCAAAACAGTTGCACACGCAGAATACTCAGGTTATACTTGACGAGCCAAGCATATACAGATATGGCCTCGGAACACGGAGACCGAAAGGTCGAGCGTGAATCATATAGTAGATATGATCAACATAACGATGTTCACCATTGAAAACTACTCCATCTCACGTGATGATCGGTTATGGTTTAGTTGATTTGGATCACGTGATCACTTAGAGGATTAGAGGGATGTCTATCTAAGTGGGAGTTCCTAAGTAATTTGATTAACTGAACTTAAACTTATCATGAACTTATTACCTGATAGTATCTTGCTTGTTTATGTTGATTGTAGATAGATGGCTCGTGCTGTTGTTCCGTTGAATTTTAATGCGTTCCTTGAGAAAGCTAAGTTGAAAGATGATGGTAGCAATTACACGGACTGGGTCCGTAACTTGAGGATTATCCTCATTGCTGCACAGAAGAATTACGTCCTGGAAGCACCGCTGGGTGCCAGGCCTGCTGCTGGAGCAACGCCAGATGTTATGAACGTCTGGCAGAGCAAAGCTGATGACTACTCAATAGTTCAATGTGCCATGCTTTACGGCTTAGAATCGGGACTTCAACGACGTTTTGAACGTCATGGAGCATATGAGATGTTCCAGGAGTTGAAGTTGATATTTCAAGCAAATGCCCGAATTGAGAGATATGAAGTCTCCAATAAGTTCTATAGCTGCAAGATGGAGGAGAACAGTTCTGTCAGTGAGCATATACTCAAAATGTCTGGGTATAATAATCACTTGATTCAGATGGGAGTTAATCTTCCAGATGATTGCGTCATTGACAGAATTCTCCAATCACTGCCACCAAGCTACAAAGGCTTCGTGATGAACTATAATATGCAAGGGATGAACAAGACTATTCCCGAGCTCTTCGCAATGCTGAAAGCTGCGGAGGTAGAAATCAAGAAGGAGCATCAAGTGTTGATGGTTAACAAAACCACTAGTTTCAAGAAAAAGGGCAAAGGGAAGAAGAAGGGGAACTTCAAGAAGAACAGCAAGCAAGTTGCTGCTCAGGAGAAGAAACCCAAGTCTGGACCTAAGCCTGAAACTGAGTGCTTCTACTGCAAGCAGACTGGTCACTGGAAGCGGAACTGCCCCAAGTATTTGGCGGATAAGAAGGATGGCAAGGTGAACAAAGGTATATGTGATATACATGTCATTGATGTGTACCTTACTAGAGCTCGCAGTAGCACCTGGGTATTTGATCCTGGTTCTGTTGCTAATATTTGCAACTCGAAACAGGGACTACAGAATAAGAGGACGCTAGCAAAGGACGAGGTGACGATGCGCGTGGGAAACGGTTCCAAAGTCGATGTGATCGCGGTCGGCACGCTACCTCTACATCTACCTTCGGGATTAATATTAGACCTAAATAATTGTTATTTGGTGCCAGCGTTGAGCATGAACATTATATCTGGATCTTGTTTAATGCGAGACGGTTATTCATTTAAATCAGAGAATAATGGTTGTTCTATTTATATGAGTAATATCTTTTATGGTCATGCACCTTTGAAGAGTGGTCTATTCTTGTTGAATCTCGATAGTAGTGATACACATATTCATAATGTAGAAGCCAAAAGATTCAGAGTTGATAATGATAGTGCAACTTATTTGTGGCACTGCCGTTTAGGTCATATCGGTGTAAAGCGCATGAAGAAACTCCATACTGATGGGCTTTTGGAACCACTTGATTATGAATCACTTGGTACTTGCGAACCGTGCCTCATAGGCAAGATGACTAAAACACCGTTCTCCGGTACTATGGAGAGAGCAACAGATTTATTGGAAATCATACATACCGATGTATGTGGTCCGATGAATATTGAGGCTCGTGGCGGATATCGTTATTTTCTCACCTTCACAGATGATTTGAGCAGATATGGGTATATCTACTTAATGAAACATAAATCTAAAACATTTGAAAAGTTCAAGGAATTTCAGAGTGAAGTTGAAAATCATCGTAACAAGAAAATAAAGTTTCTACGATCTGATCGTGGAGGAGAATATTTGAGTTACGAGTTTGGTGTACATTTGAAAAATTGTGGAATAGTTTCGCAACTCACGCCACCCGGAACACCACAGCGTAATGGTGTGTCCGAACGTCGTAATCGTACTTTACTAGATATGGTGCGATCTATGATGTCTCTTGCTGATTTACCGCTATCGTTTTGGGGTTATGCTTTAGAGCCGGCCGCATTCACGTTAAATAGGGCACCATCAAAATCCGTTGAGACGACGCCTTATGAACTATGGTTTGGCAAGAAACCAAAGTTGTCGTTTCTTAAAGTTTGGGGCTGCGATGCTTATGTGAAAAAGCTTCAACCTGATAAGCTCGAACCCAAATCGGAGAAATGTGTCTTCATAGGATATCCAATGGAAACTATTGGATACACCTTCTATCACAGATCCGAAGGCAAGACTTTTGTTGCTAAGTTCGGAAACTTTCTAGAGAAGGAGTTTCTCTCGAAAAAAGTGAGTGGGAGGAAAGTAGAACTTGACGAGGTAACTGTACCTGCTCCCTTATTGGAAAATAGTACATCACAGAAAACTGTTTCTGCGACACCTATACCAATTAGTGAGGAAGCTAATGATGATGATCATGAAACTTCAGGACAAGATACTACTGAACCACATAGATCAACCAGAGTGAGATCCGCACCAGAGTGGTACGGTAATCCAATTCTGGAAGTCATGCTACTAGATCATGATGAACCTACGAACTATGAAGAAGTGATGGTGAGCCCAGATTCCGCAAAGTGGCTTGAGGCCATGAAATCTGAGATGGGATCCATGTATGAGAACAAAGTATGGACTTTGGTTGACTTGCCCGATGATCGGCAAGCAATTGAGAATAAATGGATCTTCAAGAAAAAGACTGACGCTGACGGTAATGTTACTATCTATAAAGCTCGACTTGTCGCAAAAGGTTTTCGACAAGTTCAAGGGGTTGACTACGATGAGACCTTCTCACCCGTAGCGATGCTTAAATCCGTCAGAATCATGTTAGCAATTGCCGCATTTTATGACTATGAAATATGGCAGATGGATGTCAAAACTGCATTCCTGAATGGATTTCTGGAAGAAGAGTTGTATATGATGCAACCAGAAGGTTTTGTCGATCCAAAGCGAGCTAACAAAGTATGCAAACTCCAGCGATCCATTTATGGACTGGTGCAAGCATCTCGGAGTTGGAATAAACGCTTTGATAGTGTGATCAAAGCATTTGGCTTTGTACAGACTTTTGGAGAAGCCTGTATTTACAAGAAAGTGAGTGGGAGCTCTGTAGCATTTCTGATATTATGTGTGGATGACATATTGCTGATTGGAAATGATATAGAATTTCTGGATAGCATAAAGGGATACTTGAATAAAAGTTTTTCGATGAAAGACCTCAGGGAAGCTGCTTACATATTAGGCATAAAGATCTATAGAGATAGATCAAAACGCTTAATTGGACTTTCACAATGCACATAACTTGACAAGATTTTGAAGAAGTTCAAAATGGATCAAGCAAAGAAAGGGTTCTCGCCTGTGTTACAAGGTGTGAAGTTGAGTCAGACTCAATGCCCGACCACTGCAGAAGATAGAGAGAAAATGAAAGATGTTCCCTATGCTTCAGCCATAGGCTCTATCATGTATGCAATGTTGTGTACCAGACCTGATGTGTGCCTTGCTATAAGTTTAGCAGGGAGGTACCAAAGTAATCCAGGAGTGGATCACTGGACAGCGGTCAAGAACATCCTGAAATACCTGAAAAGGACTAGGGATATGTTTCTCGTATATGGAGGTGACAAAGAGCTCACCGTAAGAGGTTACGTTGATGCAAGCTTTGACACTGATCCGGACGATTCTAAAATCGCAAACCGGATACGTGTTTACTTTAAACGGTGGAGCTGTCAATTGGTGCAGTTCTAAACAAAGCGTCGTAGCGGGATCTACATGTGAAGCGGAATACATAGCTGCTTCGGAAGCAGCGAACGAAGGAGTCTGGATGAAGGAGTTCATATCCGATCTAGGTGTCATACCTAGTGCATCGGGTCCAATGAAAATCTTTTGTGACAATACTGGTGCAATTGCTTTGATAAAAGAATCCAGATTTCACAAAAGGACCAAACACATCAAGAGACGCTTCAACTCCATCCGGGATTTAGTCCAGGTGGGAGACATAGAGATTTGCAAGATACATACGGATCTGAATGTTGCAGACCCGTTGACTAAGCCTCTTCCACGAGCAAAACATGATCAACACCAAAGCTCCATGGGTGTTAGAATCATTACTGTGTAATCTAGATTATTGACTCTAGTGCAAGTGGGAGACTGAAGGAAATATGCCCTAGAGGCAATAATAAAGTTATTATTTATTTCCTTAAAATCATGATAAGTGTTTATTATTCATGCTAGAATTGTATTAACCGGAAACATAATACATGTGTGAATACATAGACAAAACAGAGTGTCACTAGTATGCCTCTACTAGACTAGCTCGTTAATCAAAGATGGTTATGTTTCCTAACCATGAACAAAGAGTTGTTATTTGATTAACGAGGTCACATCATTAGTTGAATGATCTGATTGACATGACCCATTCCATTAGCTTAGCACCCGATCGTTTAGTATGTTGCTATTGCTTTCTTCATGACTTATACATGTTCCTATAACTATGAGATTATGCAACTCCCGTTTACCGGAGGAACACTTTGGGTACTACCAAACGTCACAACGTAACTGGGTGATTATAAAGGAGTACTACAGGTGTCTCCAATGGTGGATGTTGGGTTGGCGTATTTCGAGATTAGGGTTTGTCACTCCGATTGTCGGAGAGGTATCTCTGGGCCCTCTCGGTAATACACATCACATAAGCCTTGCAAGCATAATAACTAAAGATGTTAGTTATGATATGATGTATTACGGAACGAGTAAAGAGACTTGCCAGTAATGAGATTGAACTAGGTATTGGATACCGACGATCGAATCTCGGGCAAGTAACATACCGATGACAAAGGGAACAACGTATGTTGTTATGCGGTCTGACCGATAAAGATCTTCGTAGAATATGTAGGAGCCAATATGGGCATCCAGGTCCCGCTATTGGTTATTGACCGGAGATGTGTCTCGGTCATGTCTACATTGTTCTCGAACCGTAGGGTCCGCACGCTTAACGTTACGATGACAGTTATTATGAGTTTATGCATTTTGATGTACCGAAGGTAGTTCGGAGTCCCGGATGTGATCACAGACATGACGAGGAGTCTCGAAATGGTCGAGACATAAAGATTGATATATTGGAAGCCTATGTTTGGACATCGGAAGTGTTCCGGGTGAAATCGGGATTTTACCGGATTACCGGGAGGGTTACCGGAACCCCCCGGGAGCCAAATGGGCCAACATGGGCCTTAGTGGAAAGGTGAGAGGGCAGCCCACATAGGGCTGCGCCTCCCCCCTCTCCCTAGTCCTATTAGGACTAGGAGAGGGGCCGGCCACCTCTCTCTTCTCTTCCCCTTTGGGGAATCCTATTAGGAATAGGATTGGGGGGGAGTCCTACTCCCGGTAGGAGTAGGACTCCTCCTGCGCCTCCTAGCTTGGCCGGCCAGCCTCCCCCTTTCATCCTTTATATACGGGGGCAGGGGTGTAACGCCCCGAGACCAATGTGCCAGGTGTCGTGCAATTATTCGATGTTGTTGCGTTGTCATGTGCTTGCGTGTTGCATCATGTCACGTCATCATGTGCATTGCATCATGTCATCATATCATTAATTTTTTTTGCAACTCAACTAAATAAATTGTATGGATCTTCGATCCATTTAATTCGAGGGAAGGATGACTTCTCTTTATAACATATCCTCCCAATATTAGGGAGCCATAATAAATATTCCATTCTTTTGGAATTAACCGGAACACACTTGCAAAATCCCAACGCCTTTTATTATTTCTTCTCTTGGCCTCTAACTTGTCACGTGTCCTTTCATCATTTTCCGGAGCTCCACCTAATTCTTAACATTTTTGGACACCTCTAATTCCTAGCCCTTGTTCAAACCATTTGAATTAAATTCAAATGATTTTGAATCTAATTCTTGCAATCTTGCCTCTCCTATTTTTCTTGGACCGTGCACATTTTTGTGAGTCCGGGGAAATTATCCCCGTGCCCAAAGTCCTTCTCCAACTTTTTCTTTCTCTTATTTCTTTCTTTGTTATTTGCTGTTTTGGAAAATAAAGAGAAATGAGTTATGAGGGAGAGAGAGAGCTCAACCTGGCAGCCCAGCCGGCCTCTTGGGCCTAAACCACCAGCGTCGGCCACCTAACCTTTCTAACCCTAGGCCCATTTGCCCCTTGGCCCAGCCGCCCCAACTAACCCTAGCCCGACTCCCTTCTCCCTCCAGTTTTCCCCTCGCGCCGCCAGGAGCGCCCGCGCCCGAAGCCTCTCCCTCGATCCCATCTTCCCTCCTCTCGCTTCCTCCCTCCCTCTCAGCGACCAGGATGGGGATCCCGATCCCCATGGCCTCCCCTGCTCACCCCGCCGTCCGGATCAGGCCGGGAACCGCCGCCTGCCCCACCGTTGCCCCTTCTCCTTCCCGAGGCCGCCGCCGGCGCCCCAAGTATGTCCTCCGTCCAGCGAGTCCCGCCGCCGGCGTCCCGTTGTCGCCCGGCGCGCCTCGCCGCCGCCCACGCTCGCCTGCCTCGCCGCCCTGCTGACTCCGGCGAGGACGTGCCTCCCCTCTACCGCTTCCACTGCCTCCTGCCATGGCCTCCTCCTCGCCTCGAAGCTCCGCGCCTTGGGCGCCTTCCTCGCGCGACCTGCATGGCCGCCGGCCATGGATGCCATCATGCTGGCCTGCAGCTTCGTGCGCTGTTGTACCTTGCTGCTCCTGCTTCCTACGATGGCGGCCTCACCAAGGCCCGCGCCGGCCAGCAACCTCCTGCGAGCACCCCATCTGCGAAACCTGCCGCCGTCGGAGGCGACCAGTGCATCGTGTCCTTTTGAACGCTGTCAACCGAGGCATTTTTGGTGTTGTTTTGGATCTCGCCAAGGCCTTCTTGTTCTTGAGTTTTCGGCAAGCAGCATGAGGACCGAGGACTCGGAGCGACCAGTCCTTCAAGTTTTTTAGAGACCACGCGGAGTCGCCAAGTACCTCGACATCGGATCCCCTTGGAAACATCAAGTTCCTCTCCGAAACATGAATGATTACCGTCGCCGAGACCGCAAGTAGCACGACCACCCCGAAAGGATTCGGACCCGTCAAGTACCTCTCCGAAGAACGAGCATGTACCACTACGTTCGAAGGCATCGGATCCGTCAAGTTCCACTACCGCCGTGAACAACTACCGTCGCTGAGATCGCGAGAACTCCTACTTCCTCCTCGAAATGTGAACGACTACAGTCGACCCCAAGTGACTCGGTTTCGTCAAGTCCTTCTACGAAAACGAGAACGACTACTTCCCCTACTTCCCACGACGACCCCGTGTACAACTACTTCCTCATCGACACGTGTACCCCTACCGCCGAACTCGATCCGTTTCGATGATGCTCGCTTCAAAGGTATAACCGCCGGAACGATGCCCGTGAACGAATGCATGTTGTATGAGATGCACCCTTGTTCGATAACGTCGCCCCTCTTTTGCTTTGTCACCATCTTGTGGGAACCCGGTATCCGGGATCACCCCACCTCCTATCGCGTGTTACGCCCCCGTCATTCTTCCGTTTGCACCGGGATCTCCATCGAGTTACCGGAACCGGTATGTTGCCGTGGCATCACTTTCGGATTCGTTGCCGTGGCACCCCTTTCGTTTCCGCCCCGATGACAAATGCCTCGTATCTTATCATGATAACATTTTCATAAATATTGCATAAAACTTTCTCATGTCATCCGCATCATCATAACAACAATTAAAAATGTTGTTTGTTTAAATTTTGCTTAAATGCCATGCTAAAATGATTTAATTCATAACTAAATAACCGTGGCTCTGAATTAAATAAACTTTATATGTAGATGGGGTAGAATTTCGCCTAGTTTAACATGGTGGCCTCATCTTGCATGTTTAACAACTCTAAAATTGTGTTTAGGACAGATCAGGACCAAACCTTAAAATATGCTATGGGGATTTACCGGAATTGTTGTTCGTTGCTTCCGGCCTCATTTAAACTTGCCTAGATTAGATAGTTTTCTTTTGTTTCACCCTCTTGCCAGGTTAATCAACATTTAATATTGTTGGGTACATAAACGAGAGAGAACTAAATAATTGATGTGGTGTTTTGTCAATATGCATCCCGATGCATATTGAGCTCCACTTAATGTGTAGGTTCGTTTGTGCACTTTGCCATGCCATGCCTCTTTAAACCGGACATGCATCATACTTGTTGTGCATCATGCCATGTTCGTGTGATAGTTGTTTACTATGTTGTGTGCTTCTTTTCCGGTGTTTGCTTCTTCGGGTTGGATCCGGTAACGCCGTGGTTGTGAGGACTCATTCGACTACGTCCGTTTGTCTTCTTCATGGACTCGTTCTTCTTCCTTGCGGGATTTCAGGCAAGATGATCATACCCTCGAAATCACTTCTATCTTTGCTATGCTAGTTTGCTCGCTCTTTTGCTATGCCGTTGCTACGATGCCTACCACTTGCTTGTCAGCCTCCCAAATTGCCATGTTCAGCCTCTAACCCACCATTGTCCTAGCAAACCGTTGATTGGCTATGTTACCGCTTTGCTCAGCCCCTCTTATAGCGTTGTTAGTTGCAGGTGAAGATTGAAGTTTGTTCCTTGGAGATGTTGTTCCTTGTTGGAACAATTATTTACTTGTTGGGATATCACTATATGTCTTATTTAATTAATGCATCTATATACTTGGTAAAGGGTGGAAGGCTCGGCCTTATGCATGGTGTTTTGTTCCACTCTTGCCGCCCTAGTTTCCGTCATATCGGTGTTATGTTCCCGGATTTTGCGTCCCTTACGCGGTTGGGCTATAATGGGAACCCCTTGACAGTTCGCCTTAAGTAAAGCTTTGCCAGCAATGCCCAACATTGGTTTTACCATTTGCCACCTAGCCTTTTCTTTTCCATTGGGAGTCGCGCTCCTGAGGGTCATCGTTATTTTAACCCCCCCGGGCCAGTGCTTGTCTAAGTGTTGGTCCAAACCGTCAGCCGCCGGTGGCTACCAGGGGCAACTCTGGGCTGGCCTACCGGAAGTTTAGACAATCCGGTGTTGCCCTGAGAATGAGATATGTGCAGCTCCCATCAGGATGTCGGCGCATCGGGCGGTGTTGCTGGTTTAGTTTTACCCTGTCGAAATGTCTTGTTGTACTGGGATACCGAGTCTGATCGGAATATCTCGGGTGGAGGTCTATTCCTTCGTTGACCGTGAGAGCTTGTCATGGGCTAAGTTGGGACACCCTGCAGGGATTTGAACTTTCGAAAGCCGTGCCCGCGGTTATGGGCAGATGGGAATTTGTTAACGTCCGGTTGTAGAAAACCTAAAGTTGACCTTAATTAAAATGAATCAACAGCGTGTGTAACCGTGATGGTCTCTTTCCGGCGGAGTCCGGGAAGTGAACACGGTTGTTGGAGTTATGCTTGACGTAGGTAGTCTAGGATCACTTCTTGATCATACTTTTATCGACCGTGCCTTGCCTTCTCTTCTCGCTCTCTTTTGCGAATAGGTTAGCCATCATATATGCTAGTCGCTTGCTGCAGCTCCACCTCATACCTTTTACCTTACCCATAAGCTTAAATAGTCTTGATCGCGAGGGTGCGAGATTGCTGAGTCCCTGTGGCTCACAGATACTTCCAAAACCAGCTTGCAGGTGCCGTTGAGTCCGTGCAGATGACGCAACCAGCTCAGGAGGAGCTCGTTGAAGACCTTGTTCATTTGTGTGGTTACGTTCTAGTTGATCAGTAGTGGAGCCCAGTTGGGGTCGATCGGGGACCTTTGTCGCATTTGGGGTTCTTCTTTTATTTTGGTTCCGTAGTCGGACCATGAGTGCATTTGATTGATGTAATGTTTATTCATGTAATTGTGTGAAGTGGCGATTGTAAGCCAACTATGTATCTCTTTCCTTATTATTATTACATGGGTTGTGTGAAGATTACCTCACTTGCGACATTGCCTTCAATGCGATTATGCCTCTAAGTCGTGCCTCGACACGTGGGAGCTATACGCATCAAGGGTGTTACAAGTTGGTAATCACAGCCTTCCCCGACCTTAGGAGCCCCATTGCTTGATCGTTTTTAGCAGCCGAGTTGTGTCTAGAAAAATGTTTTGAGTCATTAGGAATTATATATCGGAGAGCTTAGGAATTCTTTTTACTCCCCAGTCTCCTCATCGCTCTGGTAAGGCATCCTAACGTAGAGTTTTGACTCTTCTCTTCTCAAATTTCACTAAAAAAAAATTTTTAGGATCACGCGAGTATCTTGGATTTGTTCCGATGGCTTATGATGAGAACACTGTCTTGGTGCCTCCTGTCACGGGTTTAGTGGAAGTGTCCCGGGGAGTTGAGCTCTGAGGTGTTGTCATCATAATTTTATCATTGCAATTCTGGTATACTTGAGATATGTTCGCGACATCGAAAATCTCCTTTATGCAGTTCGTTGGTGAGATAACCTCGACGCCACCCAGTACTGGGGCGGGAGTTCGGGAGTATCGCCATAACTTGTATAACGGATGTTTTTCGAAGGTTGAGATAGATAGTTTCCGAAGGTTTCTTGGTTATGTGTTGAAGGATGGATGCAGTTGGATGTAGGATTTGCTAGCTTGGGTGAGATATTATGCTTCCCCTGTATCCTCAAACCTGATTGCATAACCGGAAAGTTTCGGGAGTTTCATAGGTGGGAATTCAAGTAGCTCTTAGGATATCTTTCCGACAGATGTATGATATGAAATTGGGGTTCGACGTCTAGTGGTTCGCCTATTCACGGTCGATTTTACAGTGGTCTCGTTGTGTCTTAAAGAGTCCTTGGCTATGCCGACTCGGGGACGCTTCGTATGTCATGTGCACTGCCTTGTACATGATGGTGCTGTACGATCGAGCCCGTGTAGGTCCCACCACGAAAACTTCGGACGAAATCTCTATCATATGTTTGCTCCGGCTTGTTCTGCAAGCCAACCCCTTGTTTTTGTTTTGAGTTGTGGTATTCGAGTTGCTTCAATGTCAAGTGTTGATTCCATACCTTCCCCAAATGGTGTTCTCATACTCCGGTGTGAGTACTAATCCTTCTCGGTCATCGAGACGGTCATGTCAATCCTTTTCAACAGGTGTTGTTTCTTTTCAATTGGATCCGATCATTTCAACATTCGCAAGATCAACTCAAGTCTTCTCAACGGTGTTTGTTCCATCCGTCTCCAAGTTGCCTTTGTTTTTTCCCTCCCTCCCACCCTTGTTTCTTCGAGGAATCGGATTTCTTATTCTAGTATCCATTTTATTGATGGGAAGTCTCTCCATTCCTTCTCCGTCAATCTTCTTATCCGGTGATTCTCATGAAGATTCTAACGGAGCTTCAAGTTCATCATCTTTTGTTCTTTTCTTCTCCGGTGGTTCCAAGTCAAGCTTTGTCGATCATATCCCTTTCCTCATTTAAAGGTTTTCTCATGCCGGTGCACCTCTTAATCTTCCCTGCTTGCTATTCAATTGTTCCGGAGTGCTCAAGATATCTCGAAGATTCGTGTATCCACTCTCCTTTCATTCAAGCTATTTCGAGGATGTTATATCATTCAAGCCTTTTTTATTCAACCGGTGCATTCTCCTTTTCAAGTAATCGTTCAATGGTGTTTCTTTTTAGTGGGCCCTAACCCACAGGTCTTTCCCAGGATCTTACCTGACTCTTCCATTCTTTCCGGAGTTACTCCCAAATTCTTTTCAAAGTTGACGTAAGAATGGATTGTCATCAGTCACATGTATTTCTTCAAGATCTTTCAAATTCTTTTCATTGTTGGCTCAACCTCTTCGTGTGATTCTTCCGGAGTGCATAAATAATTCATGGTGGTGTTTCTCATCGTCATTCTCAGATTGGAAGACCGAAGAAGATTTTTCTCTCAATCTTGCTCCATTCTCTTCAAGATTCGTGATTCTAGCTTGTTGCCATCCTCTCATAATTATTTGCGATTGTGAGATATTCTTTTCACCCATCCGGAGTAATTCCAGAGTCTTCTCAGTTTGTTATCCGGAGTCCATCAAGTCAGGTTTATTCATTCTCAGCTTTCAGCTCTCGTTCTTCAATTTTACCGGTGCTTTGTTCAAGTGTTCTCTAATCAGCTCGTCATCTCTTCGTTCTCATGGGTCTAAATTCTCTCAAGCATCTTCATTCATTTGCTAATTCTTCCCGGTGTCGTCCTTATCTTTTCTTTGTTCATTTTTAATTCTTACGGTGGTTCGCTGAAGTGTTCTCTTTCTTCTTCATCATATCAATTCATTCGTTGTTTCAATCCTACAGGTGGTCCATTAAGTTTATGTTATGTCTCTATTAATCCTTCATACGAGAATGAGTAATATGTCAAATCCGTTGATTGTCATCAATTTAATTGGTGAAGGATACACATAACGTAATTCTTATTCTTGCTTCATCCAAGTGATTAATTCTTTACTCCGGAGGCTCATCAAATTATCGGTTTCACTTGATTCATTTTTCTTTCCCGGAGTTCCTAGCTCTCTCAACTATTTTATCACGGAGATCCATCTAAGTCATTACAAGGTTTCACCTTGTGTTTTCAACTTCCCTTTTCTTTCCGTTTGATCATTCTTTTGTTTAACGGAGTTCTTCATGGAGGTTCTACATGATGGTCCATCAAGGATTTAATTCCTTCTCGAAGTGTTCATCAAGTTTCTTTTCAGAGGTGCTCAAGCATTCTTCATATTGCTATCTGGAGTGCAATTTCTTTCTACCATATTACCGGAGGTGGTATTGTGTCATTCTTGATAATTTGAGTTCATGATTCACATGTTATTAAGAAATGAGGTATTTTAAATCCATCAACCTATTCGTTGGTATTGTCTTGGGTTATATTTCACCTAAAGACTTCCCTAAGGATGGTTGTTATTATGGTGCTTATATATGATCCAAGTTCTTCTTTTATCCTCTCGGTAATATAAGTTTCTCGTCTCTTTGTTCTTATCAATCCAATTCTTTTCCCGTGAGTGGCAGGTTTTTCATCTCTTAATTTGAGAGGTATTCCATAAGACCATATCAAGCTTATTATTTTCGTTGTGGGTTTTCCAACAACTCCGTTCTAGCTTCTGTTGTAACCGTGCTCTCTCAAGATATTGTTTCCCTTCGTTCATCCCATTCCATTCTTACTTTTGTTCCAGAGACATTGTGATGTTGCTCTCTTCAACCAATCTTCTTGTTTTATCAGGATCGTGTTCTTGTCGTGCCTATCCTTTTAATTGGAGTGTTGTGTCCTCTTTTCAAGTATCCTCTCATCTTGTCTTGTTCAATTCCTTCCATTTACAGACGGAGTGCTGTCCAAATTATATAAGTCTTATTCCTTCTCTATCTTGTCTTAACCAGAGTGGTTTCAATATATATCTTGCCCTTCAACCTCACGGTTCTCGCAATGTTCTTTCTTCCTCTTTTCTATCGGTGTGTTTTCAATTTTGTTCGTTCCCATTGTATTCTTTTCTCGTATGGCTCAACCTTTTCAAGGTTCGTGGTTTCACTCGTTTGTCAAAGAAGCAATTTGTTTTACCTCTTCTCTTCCTCTTCTTTTTTCCCCCCGGTGCCATTCTAGATCTCGGGACGAGATCCTCTCGTAGTGGTGGAGTGTTGTAACGCCCCGAGACCGATGTGCCAGGTGTCGTGCAGTTATTCGATGTTGTTGCGTTGTCATGTGCTTGCGTGTTGCATCATGTCACGTCATCATGTGCATTGCATCATGTCATCATATCATTAAATTTTTTTGCAACTCAACTAAATAAATTGTATGGATCTTCGATCCATTTAATTCGAGGGAAGGATGACTTCTCTTTATAACATATCCTCCCAATATTAGGGAGCCATAATAAATATTCCATTCTTTTGGAATTAACCGGAACACACTTGCAAAATCCCAACGCCTTTTATTATTTCTTCTCTTGGCCTCTAACTTGTCACGTGTCCTTTCATCATTTTCCGGAGCTCCACCTAATTCTTAACATTTTTGGACACCTCTAATTCCTAGCCCTTGTTCAAACCATTTGAATTAAATTCAAATGATTTTGAATCTAATTCTTGCAATCTTGCCTCTCCTATTTTTCTTGGACCGTGCACATTTTTGTGAGTCCGGGGAAATTATCCCCGTGCCCAAAGTCCTTCTCCAACTTTTTCTTTCTCTTATTTCTTTCTTTGTTATTTGCTGTTTTGGAAAATAAAGAGAAATGAGTTATGAGGGAGAGAGAGAGCTCAACCTGGCAGCCCAGCCGGCCTCTTGGGCCTAAACCACCAGCGTCGGCCACCTAACCTTTCTAACCCTAGGCCCATTTGCCCCTTGGCCCAGCCGCCCCAACTAACCCTAGCCCGACTCCCTTCTCCCTCCAGTTTTCCCCTCGCGCCGCCAGGAGCGCCCGCGCCCGAAGCCTCTCCCTCGATCCCATCTTCCCTCCTCTCGCTTCCTCCCTCCCTCTCAGCGACCAGGATGGGGATCCCGATCCCCATGGCCTCCCCTGCTCACCCCGCCGTCCGGATCAGGCCGGGAACCGCCGCCTGCCCCACCGTTGCCCCTTCTCCTTCCCGAGGCCGCCGCCGGCGCCCCAAGTATGTCCTCCGTCCAGCGAGTCCCGCCGCCGGCGTCCCGTTGTCGCCCGGCGCGCCTCGCCGCCGCCCACGCTCGCCTGCCTCACCGCCCTGCTGACTCCGGCGAGGACGTGCCTCCCCTCTACCGCTTCCACTGCCTCCTGCCATGGCCTCCTCCTCGCCTCGAAGCTCCGCGCCTTGGGCGCCTTCCTCGCGCGACCTGCATGGCCGCCGGCCATGGATGCCATCGTGCTGGCCTGCAGCTTCGTGCGCTGCTGTGCCTTGTTGCTCCTGCTTCCTACGATGGCGGCCTCACCAAGGCCCGCGCCGGCCAGCAACCTCCTGCGAGCACCCCATCTGCGAAACCTGCCGCCGTCGGAGGCGACCAGTGCATCGTGTCCTTTTGAACGCTGTCAACCGAGGCATTTTTGGTGTTGTTTTGGATCTCGCCAAGGCCTTCTTGTTCTTGAGTTTTCGGCAAGCAGCATGAGGACCGAGGACTCGGAGCGACCAGTCCTTCAAGTTTTTCAGAGACCACGCGGAGTCGCCAAGTACCTCGACATCGGATCCCCTTGGAAACATCAAGTTCCTCTCCGAAATGTGAACGATTACCGTCGCCGAGACCGCAAGTACCACGACCACCCCGAAAGGATTCGGACCCGTCAAGTACCTCTCCGAAGAACGAGCATGTACCACTACGTTCGAAGGCATCGGATCCGTCAAGTTCCACTACCGCCGTGAACAACTACCGTCGCTGAGATCGCGAGAACCCCTACTTCCTCCTCGAAATGTGAACGACTACAGTCGACCCCAAGTGACTCGGTTTCGTCAAGTCCTTCTACGAAAACGAGAACGACTACTTCCCCTACTTCCCACGACGACCCCGTGTACAACTACTTCCTCGTCGACACGTGTACCCCTACCGCCGAACTCGATCCGTTTCGATGATGCTCGCTTTAAAGGTATAACCGCCGGAACGATGCCCGTGAACGAATGCATGTTGTATGAGATGCACCCTTGTTCGATAACGTCGCCCCTCTTTTGCTTTGTCACCATCTTGTGGGAACCCGGTATCCGGGATCACCCCACCTCCTATCGCGTGTTACGCCCCCGTCATTCTTCCGTTTGCACCGGGATCTCCATCGAGTTACCGGAACCGGTATGTTGCCGTGGCATCACTTTCGGATTCGTTGCCGTGGCACCCCTTTCGTTTCCGCCCCGATGACAAATGCCTCGTATCTTATCATGATAACATTTTCATAAATATTGCATAAAACTTGCTCATGTCATCCGCATCATCATAACAACAATTAAAAATGTTGTTTGTTTAAATTTTGCTTAAATGCCATGCTAAAATGATTTAATTCATAACTAAATAACCGTGGCTCCGAATTAAATAAACTTTATATGTAGATGGGGTAGAATTTCGCCTAGTTTAACATGGTGGCCTCATCTTGCATGTTTAACAACTCTAAAATTGTGTTTAGGACAGATCAGGACCAAACCTTAAAATATGCTATGGGGATTTACCGGAATTGTTGTTCGTTGCTTCCGGCCTCATTTAAACTTGCCTAGATTAGATAGTTTTCTTTTGTTTCACCCTCTTGCCAGGTTAATCAACATTTAATATTGTTGGGTACATAAACGAGAGAGAACTAAATAATTGATGTGGTGTTTTGTCAATATGCATCCCGATGCATATTGAGCTCCACTTAATGTGTAGGTTCGTTTGTGCACTTTGCCATGCCATGCCTCTTTAAACCGGACATGCATCATACTTGTTGTGCATCATGCCATGTTCGTGTGATAGTTGTTTACTATGTTGTGTGCTTCTTTTCCGGTGTTTGCTTCTTCGGGTTGGATCCGGTAACGCCGTGGTTGTGAGGACTCATTCGACTACGTCCGTTTGTCTTCTTCATGGACTCGTTCTTCTTCCTTGCGGGATTTCAGGCAAGATGATCATACCCTCGAAATCACTTCTATCTTTGCTATGCTAGTTTGCTCGCTCTTTTGCTATGCCGTTGCTACGATGCCTACCACTTGCTTGTCAGCCTCCCAAATTGCCATGTTCAGCCTCTAACCCACCATTGTCCTAGCAAACCGTTGATTGGCTATGTTACCGCTTTGCTCAGCCCCTCTTATAGCGTTGTTAGTTGCAGGTGAAGATTGAAGTTTGTTCCTTGGAGATGTTGTTCCTTGTTGGAACAATTATTTACTTGTTGGGATATCACTATATGTCTTATTTAATTAATGCATCTATATACTTGGTAAAGGGTGGAAGGCTCGGCCTTATGCATGGTGTTTTGTTCCACTCTTGCCGCCCTAGTTTCCGTCATATCGGTGTTATGTTCCCGGATTTTGCGTCCCTTACGCGGTTGGGCTATAATGGGAACCCCTTGACAGTTCGCCTTAAGTAAAGCTTTGCCAGCAATGCCCAACATTGGTTTTACCATTTGCCACCTAGCCTTTTCTTTTCCATTGGGAGTCGCGCTCCTGAGGGTCATCGTTATTTTAACCCCCCCGGGCCAGTGCTTGTCTAAGTGTTGGTCCAAACCGTCAGCCGCCGGTGGCTACCAGGGGCAACTCTGGGCTGGCCTACCAGAAGTTTAGACAATCCGGTGTTGCCCTAAGAATGAGATATGTGCAGCTACCATCAGGATGTCGGCGCATCGGGCGGTGTTGCTGGTTTAGTTTTACCCTGTTGAAATGTCTTGTTGTACTGGGATACCGAGTCTGATCGGAATATCTCGGGTGGAGGTCTATTCCTTCGTTGACCGTGAGAGCTTGTCATGGGCTAAGTTGGGACACCCTGCAGGGATTTGAACTTTCGAAAGCCGTGCCCGCGGTTATGGGCAGATGGGAATTTGTTAACGTCCGGTTGTAGAAAACCTAAAGTTGACCTTAATTAAAATGAATCAACAGCGTGTGTAACCGTGATGGTCTCTTTCCGGCGGAGTCCGGGAAGTGAACACGGTTGTTGGAGTTATGCTTGACGTAGGTAGTCTAGGATCACTTCTTGATCATACTTTTATCGACCGTGCCTTGCCTTCTCTTCTCGCTCTCTTTTGCGAATAGGTTAGCCATCATATATGCTAGTCGCTTGCTGCAGCTCCACCTCATACCTTTTACCTTACCCATAAGCTTAAATAGTCTTGATCGCGAGGGTGCGAGATTGCTGAGTCCCTGTGGCTCACAGATACTTCCAAAACCAGCTTGCAGGTGCCGTTGAGTCCGTGCAGATGACGCAACCAGCTCAGGAGGAGCTCGTTGAAGACCTTGTTCATTTGTGTGGTTACGTTCTAGTTGATCAGTAGTGGAGCCCAATTGGGGTCGATCGGGGACCTTTTTCGCATTTGGGGTTCTTCTTTTATTTTGGTTCCGTAGTAGGACCATGAGTGCATTTGATTGATGTAATGTTTATTCATGTAATTGTGTGAAGTGGCGATTGTAAGCCAACTATGTATCTCTTTCCTTATTATTATTACATGGGTTGTGTGAAGATTACCTCACTTGCGACATTGCTTTCAATGCGATTATGCCTCTAAGTCGTGCCTCGACACGTGGGAGCTATAGTCACATCGAGGGTGTTACAAGGGGGCACCTCTAGACACACAAGTTGATCCTTGAGATCGTTCCTTAGCCGTGTGCGGTGCCCCCTGCCACCAAATTCCACCTCGATCATACCGTTGTAGTGCTTAGGCGAAGCCCTGCGTCGGTAGTACATCAAGATCGTCACCACGCCGTCGTGCTGACGGAACTCCTCCCCGAAGCTTTGCTGGATCGGAGCCCGGGGATCATCATCGAGCTGTACGTGTGCTAAGAACTCGGAGGTGCCGGAGTAACGGTGCTTGGGTCGGTCGGATCGGGAAGAAGACGTACGACTACTTCCTCTACGTTGTGTGATCGCTTCCGCAGTCGGTCTGCGTTGGTACGTAGACAACACTCTTCCCCTCGTTGCTATGCATCACCATGATCTTGCGTGTGCGTAGGACAATTTTTGAAATTACTACGTTCCCCAACAAGCACTACACATGTCAGAATGTGATTGCTACTATTGACTTTGATCCGAAGTTCACATATGTGTTAGCTGGCTAGGAAATGTCGGACCATGATGCTAACATTCTTGCCGGCGGCATGACTTGACTGGTTGGTCACACTATCCGCGATGACAGGTTCTACCTAAGAGATGTTGGCTATGCATGTCAGCCTGGTGTTCTTCCACCCTTCACGAAAATGAAGTATCATCTGAATGAGTTCTCTTTCATGAACTATCTTGGGTTTGCACAAGAATTTTTCAATTTTAAACACTCTAGCCTTAGAGTTATGGTTGAGAAGACATTTGGAGTTCTGAAGAATAGATTTAAGATCCTGAGTCAGAAGTCATTTAACCATTTTACCACCCATATTAGGCTTGTTCTTGCATTTTTGCATCCTCCATAACTGAATCCTATAACAGGGTTGTGATGAGTTTGTGCCGAAGGAGGAATATGTGATGGCTGATGATGGTGATACATTTGGCCATAGTGTGGATGCATTTGACAGTGAAGTTTGGAAGAGCAAAATATTGGAGTGATTTGATGCAATGTGGGCAAATAGAAGTTACGCAAAGATCTAAAGAAGAAGAAGCAACAGAAGAAGAAGACGCGGGAAGAAGACGGCAATGGATTTCCTCCTAATTGGGCACGATGACCTTTCCCTTATTGAACCATATGACTATTAATTTGTACCGCAATTTATTAGTAGTTAGAATGAACTGTCATTTATTTACTAGCTAGTACTCAAACAATGTTTATTTCAAACTACATATCTTAGTGTCATGTAAGGTAAGGTCACCACTAGTAAGAATGAACGATCATAACATAGACCATGCATAATCAAACACTAGGTAGTGCATCAGCCCAGCCTAACACAGGCCACCGGACATAAAAAAAGTCGCTTTGCTAGCGCAGCCAACCTTCATACACCTTGTCAAATTACATACACAACGAGTGTGGTGTTTTGGATCTCGGCCTTTATGGAGGCCGAACTTTTGAAAAAAATAAAATTCAAAGATGTTGGTTTTAAAGAATTTGAAAAAAAAAATTGTATAAATAAACAAGGATGTGAGGTGTATGTGTGTAAAATTTCAGAATGAACTACATTGAAATGCGACCTATACAAGAAAAGATAAATTCATGGCCGCCTGGGAGGATGAATAGTATCATGTGTTAAAAAACTTTAGATTTGTTTTTTTTTCTTCCCACTTCCCCCATTTCAACGTATTTCGTCCTGAAAAATTTACACATTTGTGCATCATGCCTTCATCCATCTCTATATTTTTTTGAATTTTCTAAATGTAAAAATATGAATCTTCATAAATTTTGAATTTTGCATTTAAAGTTCTCCGTGGAGCTCGACCTTCAAAAGCAAGTTTTGAACACAACATGATTTTTTTTGCCTGTATTTAGCCAGCGACACACCCAAGTCATGGTGAAAGACCCCTGTTGATTAAGCATTTTCGCTGGACGTCGACGTGGCAAAAGAAACTGCCACACGGGCAGGTCGCACCCGAACACCAAAAGAAAATTCCCCCCTCCGAGTCTCTTCCGCCGGAATCAAGGTCGCCGCCTAACCCCTCCCTCCCTCGCCGACGAAGCTGCTGCCTCCGCCGCCGAGAGGAGCTCCGAGCTCGTCCACGACCTCGCGTTCCCGCCTCTGTGCTGCCGCCGCTCCAACCTGTGCCATCCCCGTCACCCCGTCTGTGACGAGCTCCGCATCCTCCCGTGCAGGGACTCCGACCCGTGCTGCCGCCACCAACCTCCCCTCAAGCGGCAAGGTGAGGCATCTCCGCCCTCCCTCTTTCATGCTTTCTTTCTGTTTATATTACCGTCTCTTGGATCTGTTAGTGGGCACATATCGGTATACTGCTTGGAGGTCATGTATTGGATCTGTTAAGTTCCAGTTTTTTTGATTAGGATGTGGTAAACCATAGGGATGTAATAATGTGCGGATATTGAACCTGCCAATGTCTGTTAAGATGTGTATGGTGTTTGGTGTATGCTTTCTGCCAACTATCAGAATGTTTCATATCATTCCTGAAACAGCTAGAGCTAATAACTAAACCTATGTGCACTATAAATGCTATATTGTCTAGATTTATCCTACATCTGTTTAAACCTGGAATCGCAATGGTCCAAACTGTGTTTACTTGTTCTCTCTCCTTCATGTCTCACCTCACTCCTAAAACAAAAGCATCGCTGCCGCCTGGGGGTCCCAGATCCACCGGACAACCCCACCGAGCTGCACCACTCCTGTGCAATAAACCGTTTGTAACCTTCACCGGCGTGGCCGCCCGCGGATCTGGGACCCCCTGGCTGATGGGAGCAAATTAAACAGCAAAGATACAAATTGGGGAGTTAACAGCGACGGTAGCCTTTTAGATAAGAGTGGCATTAAAGATACAGAAAATAGGGGATATGGTAAGTGAAAATTGTACTCCCTCCGGTCCTTTTTAGTTCGCATATAAGATTTGTCTGAAGTCAAGCCTCGTAAAGTTTGACCAACTTTATAGAAAAAAGTACCAACATTCACGATGTGAAATCAATACCAGTAGATGCGTCATGACTTAATGTTTCATATTGTATAACTTTAGCATTGTAGATGTTGATATTTTCTCATATAAATATGATCAAACTTTATGAAGTTTGACTTCAGACAATTCTTATATGCAGAGTAAATAGGACCGGAGGGAGTATAAGCAAATTTGGGGTTTTAGAGAGTTCTGTGTGAGGCTTAGCTGCAATTGGTGGCAATATTGTTCTTATCGTAGAGTAGCTTCTTAACTGTGGCATCAAGGTTATGGCAAGGTGCATGAGTTTCCCCTTTTTGTATGGTTGCATATTGCCGTTTATTTAGAGCTGCTGTTTATTTAGAGCTAGTGTTTTTGTTCAGTAATCCTGCATACCACCGCGTATTTTGAGAGATTTTTTTTAAAGCTGGGTTGGTAAGAAAGTAAAAAAGTGGAACTAGGCCAGTGAGATGGATTGGTAAGTTAGCTTGTGACTACCGGTGTCCTTGACCTAGGTTGGTCAGAATTCACATAGTTGATCTATTTTGGAGAGGTTGGTAACAAAGTCAACAGTAAATAGTTTGGGATGCTCATTCAAAGTATTGGTTTACCCGACAAAGTTATTGGCAGGATCTTATGTTATAACCCAGAGTATTGCCTGCTATGGTTTTATGTTCAAATGGGTCTGTATTTATGTTTTCACTCTTGCATTATTGCATATATTTTTTGGCACTAAGCAAATAACATGCATTTGGATATAGGTGTAGCACTCCCACAACTTTTGGAAACTCACATGACTTAACATATACTTAGTGCATCGTATATCTTGCTTAGTGTTACAGATTGTTGGCATGGTGCTGTGATTATCATATGTTTATGTGCAGTAACATCGAGCTTTATACCTGCTTTTATGCTTACAAGTGATGATATAGTATGAATTTGAGGCTGTCGATGCCCACAAGAGAAACTGTGTTGGCTTTTCTGAATAAATACTGACTTGATCGGATTTTAGTGTAGTGCGGCGGCACTTAAGGCAGAATTAGTACCTGGGATGTTACATATCATTCTACATTTATGTGTCATCTAGAACCATTATTGTTTCACGCAGAAGCATATAGGTGATAACGTATTGTTATTTGTGCCAGTGCCTATAAATTTGAGTGAGAATGGCAGGACAATCGCCAAATCAAGTATCATCAGCTGAAGCTATCTTGGTGGGAGCCTTGTCGTCTGGTGTTAATGTAAGAAATACTGCAATGTGTGTTATTATGTTCACCGTTAAATTTAATTTGACCTCGTGCTTTACGATATATTCCTGTATTCAGCCCCAGATTTAGTCATAATATTGTTCCCTTCTTTTATGTGGTTATGGAATGCACAAATAACTGTAAAGTATCCTAACCGATGTTTATCTTGTTGGTGTAGGCTCCCACGTGGGTCGTGCTCCAGATCACATTTTTGCTACTGGCATTCTGCTTCACCGCGATGCTTTACCTAGCCTTTTTCTCAAGCGACTTTGTGATCGTCGGGCACGTCCTTCTGCTCATAACCATCGGCACGGTTCTATTCGTGCTCCTCAACAGGTCTCCCCGGTCCTCTCCTACCCTCTCCCCACACGCGACCTACCCTCTGTTGTGACGAGCAATCTTAGCAAGCTGTGATTTCTGCACGCTGCAGGTTCCTCGCGGAGACCGGCTTCGTCCCGGTCGAACAGCAGATGCAGGAGATAGGGATCCACAAACCAGAAGCCACAGAGAAAGACAAGAGCAAATGAGCCTTTTGGGCCCAACTTTTTTACATCACATTACGATGATTAAACAGAGCGCGCCTCGCTGTACGCAACGGCTCCACACATAGTATACACAAAGTTCAGATAGACGCTAATTGCACAGGTGCGCATCCGTTTAAGTGCAGCGGTACTTTGGAGCGGGGCAGCTTCTTCAGCCATACGCTCGGCCGCTTCGTCAGTCCTTCGGTTTGCCGCTCTTCTTCTTCTTGATGTAGCAGAAGCACGAGCAGCAGGGGAACTGGAACAGGAACTTCATTGGTCTGGGATGGGATTTGCCGATGCTGTTGTTTGTTGTGTGCGTTGGTGTGTTGCTGAAGGCGGGTCTGCATCCGGCCGATAAATATACTAGCGTGTTGATTCCTTGCTTGGCTGGTTATGTTATTATCACAGGACGGTGGAGATTGTGGTGCTTTCGTGTGTGTGGGGTGGTTTGTGCGATTAATTTCATGTCTTGTTGTGCCGAGAGGAACTTGTCGGCAAGTAATCGTGACGATCGTTCCATCTGCTTTTTACCATAATATATCAACTGCAAAGTATAAAATCATTCTCAAGCCAGCACAAGTCTGGAGTTACCCTCTGTAAAAGGAAGGAAAAAAGCCAAGTCTGGAGTTGCAACCTTTGCTAGTGGTTTTGAAGTTGTGAGCAGTTCTTGCATGCCTCGCTACCAAACGGAAAGAATATCCTTTGGTTGCCTTTTTGACAAAGGTGGATTATTATTATCTTAAAATGGAGCATAAGGGATACAAATACAATGAGCATATACCCGGCCTTTGCAGTTATAAGATGTACATAACCAACACACACACAAGGTCGAAACAAAAGAGATCGAAGCTATGCCTTGGTGGAGTAAAGAAACAGGAAAAACTCAGAAGTGATCAAACCAATTATCAGCAATCTACAGCAGCAACCATATCAGCACCAATCATCTCTTGACAAAAATCTACAACAGCAACCATATCAGCACCAATCATCTCTTGACAACAACTCTGATGCCATCACCACTTCCCGCGGTCATCGCAGCTACATACACAAACATAGTCTTGGTGTGAGGTACCACGCAAATGAAGACCATGCTCGCACAAGCAGACAACCATGCCACGATAAGAGTCGGTCACCACCAACTGCTTCGAACAACGAAGGTTGCCGTCGCACTTCGCAACAGAGATCGAGAGAGAGGAAAGTAAACGACATCATCAAATCCCAATTTAGGACACCCGACAGTCTCGCACCGTCCTCATCCGTGGAGGCAGAATCAGGCAACAAAACAAACTCATCATTGCGCCAATCTGAAGATCCAAGATTCTCGATCCCGTCTCGACAATCACCTAGTAGCGTAGGAACACACCTTTGCCTATTCCCTAGAGAGGAGAATCATCGTACCAGGAAGCATCAGGACGATGATGTCGCATGCGTACCTGCAGATGGGATCGTGACCATTGATGTCTCACTATAAGAGACTGTCGACCCGGGTAGGAAATCCATGCCACCGCTGCACATCCATGCCCTCTGCCTCAAGCCATCTTCCATAGATCTCACTTCGGAGTAACACTGAATAAGTTAGAGCTCTAGCTCCGGTGATCGAGTCTGCTCCAAGACAATGCCTCCAAGAAAGTCAACGATGAGGAAATCGCCGCCATTGTCTGTCCCAAGAGGGAAGCATGGGTTCCCTCCGGAGCAAAGACCATGAGAGAAGGAGAGGAGCATTGCAGGGACGTCTTCAACAAGGATTACGACGCCTAGAGGCGTCGTCGTCACTGCTCATGACATGAAGCCGAGATAGGCACCATGACCGAGGTCATCTTGTCTAGCGCGCCGATGAGAAGGGGCCAGGCCACCAGAGCATGACCGGACGACCCATCCCCGAGTGCCGCCAAAGGACAAACCATGCATCTGCCAGATCGAGGAACGCCACACGTGTTGTCGCCCCTGGCCAGCACCCATCCCGCCAGTCATACCCGGCACGGGCACGCCGATGCATCGCTAAGCACCAGCAACCACGCCCTACTACCATTTGCTGAGCTCCACACTACCATTTGCTGAGCTTCGCCGTGGCATGGCTGGACGCCATGACACACGCATGCCCGGAGCACCGCCGGATCCCGCTGGGAGCTGCCCCCCACAGACCCAGGAAAGCTGTGAGGAAAGGCCACGCCGTCGGTCACACGGGTTTCGCCTGATGGTGTCTTTCGATGGCGATGCTCTAACAGTCCCGAATCGGGACACATACAATCACAACTTTGTATGAAAAAAGGAAAAGATCAGGGACACATGTTGGGTGTAATTTGAATAAATAAATAAATTATGAACGCAGAATGTGCTAAATACGGTCTCCGTGTGCGGTGGGTATATCTGAAATAATGCCATACTTACGGGCTATGTGCGTACGGAATCCCCCTCCTCGAATCCTCAGCTGCCGGAAACGAGGTCGCCGCCTACCTCCTCCCTCTGCCCGCCCACGGCCGGAAAGGAGCTCCGAGACCCGACCCCGCGCCCCCGTCTCCGTGCCGCCGCCGTCGTCGACGCGTCTGTGCACCCGCCGCCGGCCTCTGCACCCGACTCCAAGCTGTGCCCCCGCCGTCCACCTCCCCTCCAGACATCCAGCGGCAAGGTGAGGCCATATCTACCTATCTATGTAAAGCACTATATTGGGTTTGTCAATGGGCAAAATGTTGGTTTATGCATGGATATAATGTACACATATTGGATCTGTTAAGTTCCACAATTTTTTTGCTTGGGATGCGGTGAAAAATAGGGATGTGATAAATGTGCAGATACTAGATTTGCGAATGTCTGTTAAGATACTGGATTTGTTTGCTGTAAAGTGTAGACCGTCAGAAAGTTCATACGATTCCTGAAACTGCTGGAGCTAATTACCCAATCTATGCGCACTGTAATTGCTTAATATTCCAGTTTTTTTCCTAGAGAGGGTGTGAGACTGCGAGGGTATGTGCGGTTGGGCACTGCAATCTGTCTGCAGCTTAGCCCCAGAGCCATTGAGCCAAGTACTCCCAACTCATTACGAATTAAAAGATGAGTAGCCCTGCCTCATATCGGGGACATTAACAATGAACTGTCAAGTCTGATCACAGCTTCTTTTACAAAGCAGAGATGTTGAGGTTATACATAGCAGTTCTTGACAGATAGAAGTTTTAAGCTAGGCATATATTCATCGGAAGGAGTAACTCTTACCTTCTTACCTCCCATGTGAAAAGAGGAGGTAAGAGGACCATGTTAAAATTGGTTGCTTGTTTATATTTCTCATCTAGGTATATCTTATCCATGTAAACAAGGGATTTCCCGCGCGTGCGCGCGCACACACACACACGGAGGAAGACAGGCATCTTCCTGAAGAAGTGTACACAAGGTCTTGTAGTTTTGCTCTTTTATTCTTGAAGCACATCCAAGCCCAAGATAATTTTATAGATGATGAGATTTGTTAGTCTGGTATGTTTGCATTGATCATTGAGGGGCAACTGAGGCCCACTTACAATCTGGATGGTCCTGGCATTTGGAATGCTGATACCACCGTGGGGTGATTGTAAAGTTTTATTACATATAGGTATTGCACATGCACACTGGTAGGTTCCTGACTTCCTGTATATACTCTTTTCTATGGTATACCGGTGTGTGTGCCTTGACCCTTTTTGCATCGAATAATTGCCTGGAAAGTAATTCCATTATTGCCGTAGCCAAACAATAAAGCTTTTAAGATCTACATGTTTAAGTAAAGTAATTGTTTTTTCTGTTCATTGACTATCGCAGAGTAAAGGAATATGCCTTCACTGCAAAAAGCTCTGCCTCCAGAACTTGCTGATAATGCACTCAGAGTAAGGCTCTTTCACACCTTTGTACTAATAGACAGGAACTGACCCTCAACATGAGTTGTACATGGTAGTCACTTCTGAAATTTCACTTCTCGAGTCAGAGTAGCACCATCCATGACTTTATCCTTTTAGCTTCAGCTTTTGCAAAACATATCTGGTACTCCCCGTGCTGCCCAACTCTGCAGTATTATGTTTATAACAAGAAATTTTCATGAAAAAGGAAAAAAATGAAATCATAGAATCTGAGTAAGAAAATGTTTAATTGCTTCTTATAATTTGTTTTTGTCGTGTTGTAGTTATTCCGCGAGTGCTTAAGGAGGGCTAAGTTCATTGGTAATCAGGTATGCATATTTTCTCATGAACTACCTTGTTATCTTATTACTTCTTAACACAAACCCATCTCGTGCGGTTCTCCTCAACAGACCAAGTATATTTAATCCTGATAGTGTTCTGTGAGAACTAACAGTTTAATTGCACCATCATCAGCTCCTTTGCCATTTAAGTATCCATATAAGTGATTTTTTTAATTACTCCGCACTGTTTTCTTTTGATGAAAACTTCTCCAAGGTATCAATGTTTCTGTGGCAGTATTACGTGTAAGAGGGTGTATTTGTTTTAAGGCACTTGAAATGATCTTCATATTTATAATGCGCCTGGAACAGGCATATTTTGTGTTTTTATCTACATGATGAAGGAGAATCAGTTCCATAGCATAGAATAAAATGCCATTGCAACTAGAACCAAAGTCCTTTTCACCCTTGATGCCATGGCATCGTATGACCATATGAACACGCACGCTTGACAGAGCTGTTGTTTTTGTTGGCCCAGCAACACAACACAGGGCTTCTCGTTTCCATGGTGAGGCAACAGTTCAAGAAAAACATGCATGAGACTGATCCAGAGAAGATACAGAAGATGAAGGACGAGTAAGTTACTGCTCCGTGGACAAGTTCAGTTCTTGGATGTTCCTTTCCTTTTTTATTCTCGCCGCAACATGTCCTCTGAAACTCTTTATTGCTTTGCAGTGCGGCGAGGGGCCTTATCAATCACATCATATACGAGTCCGAGAAGATGACAGGGCGCAAGTTCTCGGGTTAAGACAGTTCAGTTCTTGGATGTTCCTTTCCTTTTTTATTCTCGGCATACACTGTATGAATAATATATGACCAGCTGATGCTTCACCTTTTTTTGCACTTTTACTGCGGTTCTTGATGTAATTGGCCCGCACATGCTTAGCGCTAGCTGGTTTGGTTGATCTTTAGATCTCTTCCAAGCGTGGAGATGAAGATCTTCGTCAAATTTTAATGCTCCAATCAGTGTGAAAACACATTTGAATTATTTTTTCTTCTGATCTTTTTAGGGGAATTTCCTTCTGATGATGCATTGAGGCAGCTTCATCATGTTTAATTTCTACGTGGACATCTTTTTTTTTGAGCAAACTACGGGGATATATCTCTAGTGATATCCGGACTCTGCATCAGCTTCGTAGGCCTTTTGCCAGGTGCTGACCGGCCGGCTATCACTAGTTATAGACCAGGAGGCCCATCCATCTGTTGCCATTTCGAGCCCACCACAGCCATACTCGCACATAGCGGCACAGCGGTAGCATCTTGACCCACCCACTCTTTAGTCCCACCTCGCTTACTGGAGCGAAACCAGACCAGCTTATATACCTTCGCGGTTCGCCAGCGGAGCAATGACGGGGGTGAAGTGTTGGTCCAGTCCTAGGGCCAGTGGCGTCAGCGTAATGAGCTGCACTTGCCAAGTGCGCGTGATTAACCCTAAACCTACGCGCTCCCTCTGCCTCTTTGGAGGTCGACGCGCGGGTATGTCCTTCCAAACGAAAGGCTTGTTTCCCTGTGTGCTTTGGCCTTGATAACATAAGCACATATGCCCTGCGCCGGCGCCACTCCTCCTAGGGACATTTGGATGAGTTTGCTGGGCTGGCGGTGGGCCTCGGCCCTATATATCCCCGCCCAACAAACAGTAGCCCTCTTTTTGTTATTTTTGTAATAAAATTGCAAAACCATCTTCTCTACAAACGGTGCCACAGTTGTGGTGGCTTCATGCAATTAACTCCAATAAAAATATTTTAATTGTTGGGCAATGCAAAAACTTCAAGTGCTAGGATTCAAGTATATTTATTAGCATAAAATAGGTAGCTTCGGGATGCAAATTAGGAATGTGCTCGTATTCAATATTCATTTTCTTTGTTTCTTAACTAACTGTTTTACTCCTTTGCTTATTTTAAGGAGTAATAGTTCGTGCTTAAGAATCTAGTACTATACCTAAATAGTTGATCATCTCCACTAATTCAAATTCTCTCAACATGCAACTATGCCACAGTTGTGGTGGCTTCATGCAATTAACTCCAATAAAAATATTTTAATTGTTGGGCAATGCAAAAACTTCAAGTGCTAGGATTCAAGTATATTTATTAGCATAAAATAGGTAGCTTCGGGATGCAAATTAGGAATGTGCTCGTATTCAATATTCATTTTCTTTGTTTCTTAACTAACTGTTTTACTCCTTTGCTTATTTTAAGGAGTAATAGTTCGTGCTTAAGAATCTAGTACTATACCTAAATAGTTGATCATCTCCACTAATTCAAATTCTCTCAACATGCAACTATGCCACAGTTGTGGTGGCTTCATGCAATTAACTCCAATAAAAATATTTTAATTGTTGGGCAATGCAAAAACTTCAAGTGCTAGGATTCAAGTATATTTATTAGCATAAAATAGGTAGCTTCGGGATGCAAATTAGGAATGTGCTCGTATTCAATATTCAATTTCTTTGTTTCTTAACTAACTGTTTTACTCCTTTGCTTATTTTAAGGAGTAATAGTTCGTGCTTAAGAATCTAGTACTATACCTAAATAGTTGATCATCTCCACTAATTCAAATTCTCTCAACATGCAACTATGCCACCTCATCGTGCCACCATTCATGTAAAAAGACCAACATTAACATGCATGTTACTCACATTCAACAAATAATCTACAAGTATACATTATAAAATGTTAATACATTATATGTAGTTTCAGTTCTCGTATTGTGAATCCAAATACTAATATTCCATACAACCAAATCTCATCAAAATAGTTGTAACTAATTCTCGTAGCAATGCATGAGATGCCATATCTAGATTTATAAACCCTCGAACCCTCCCTCCATGCACATATTCCCAGAGGCATAGCTCCTTCCTACCCCGCCCACGGCCCACACATATCCAATCGGGCATAACCCCTACCCTTCCCCTCACTGTCTTGTGAGGCATAGGTACCCCCTCCCAACATAGCTCCCCCTCGTACCATCTACACACACCTGCTAAACCCAATCCTGCACATACCTAATCTAGAAGCCCTATGCTAAGCCCAGGAAACCTAGCTAGGTTAGATAGTGAGCATGCCTAAAAAATACTAGGAAGTGTACGTCATCGGCGACCCTAAATTGAGGTCGAAAAACAAAGAACATATTACATGACCTTTGTAGCTTTTCATCTTCATGACTTGCTTGCGTAAACTTGGTAGACCATAACATGACTAGATTTGCTTTATCTATAAAGCGGGGGGGAAACCTTTTTCGATAACATGACTAGAAGATAAGTACCTCCCATTCAACTATCTTCTCCCACGTCTATGGTAAACCAAGACTATAGATCCGATCCTTTTCATACCGCCCTCTCAAGGAAGCAAAAGCGAGAGCCCAATCGAGTAGATGAAGCAAGTGTCGGTGATAATCGGTAGTGTGCCTTGAAGGCTAGAAGTTTCAAGTCTATGAAAAATGTAACACCCCGGTCACGGCCATCGGGTTCCCGGCCGTTACCCCTGGCGGAATCTATATTAGCCCAACAGGCCCAACACTAGTCTTTCCACACACTTTGTCCTCATTCGTGCACTCCCAAGATCAACTTCCAGTTGGTCACTCATCCTCAAATTTCTCCAAGTCAATCACGATTAACTTTGATTGCTTGACAATGGGCTCCTAAAAAAAGGAATTTTTTATTGATATGAGTAGTCTATAATTTCTATTAAGCCAGAATGCGAAACTAGTGGACACATGCTTGGCCCTATGCTTGACCCTATTAAGCTAGATAGTCTACGGATCTGAATGTGATTTTTTGTGTTTTCGTTGTACTACCATGATTGAAGATGAATCATAGTTCACCGTTATTAGGCGCTCGCCTAGGCGTGCTTAAGCGTTGGCATATCGCCTCGCTTTGGCCCTAGGCACTCAAAAAAGCGTCTGGCAAGGTCCCCTGGCGAGGAATCACATTTCTCGGGTAAGAAATCAATCTCCCAGGTGAGGATTAGACCTCCCATGTGAGGATTCATCCTTGTCGAAGAGGATTCAATCACTCTGATGACAAATCGACTGACTCCGGCGAGGGATCGAGCTTATCCAACAAGAAATTGAGCTTCACTGACTGGTTCCCATCTGTGTAGCAAGGGGCAGAGGAAGATGGAGAGAGCGACATCATGCACACACCAAGAGAGAGAGAGAGAGAGAGAGGGGGGGGGGATAGACGGCGTGAGGAGGAAATCTAGGTTTTTTTGTCGGTTGTGCACACACAGGAGCTTTAGTAGGAGAATAGGAAGATGGACAGTTTAATGGGTTAGGCCATCCCATATAGCTTTTTTCTTCATGCCACGGTACTAATGCCTAATTGCGCTGATTGTGGCTAAGCTAGAAAAGCGCAAGTAGGTGGTCAAACATATAATTAACGGCTAGCGCTTTTTTTGAACTTTGAGATCAATATATCGAAACTTTTTCCGCAAAAGTAAACATCGCAAGACTAAAAAATATCTGGTACAATTAGTCATACTTGATTGAACCAGTTGACGTATCCTCCTGCTTGGTTGTTCTAAACCTATAAAGCGAATATAAGTATGACATTTTATATCATGATAGATACATGTTTTTTTTCATGGTAGATCTTTTTGTAGGTTTTTTTTGCGGGGAAATTGGGAGCTTTACTCAACAGAAACCACCCCGGCCGAATCAGCCAGGAGGCTAGTTACAAGAAAACTAGGAGTGGAGTCTAACCAACAATCTGTTACATCGAAAGTGCTAGCTTGCTTCGCACAAAGGTGGGCAGGAAAGTTGGTTGATCTCGAAACATGTTGAATAACAAAAGACTTAAAAAAAGAGGCATGCTCCTCAATCTCAATAAGAATAGGCGCCACCACCGAACGATCATGGCGTGAGTGCTAGAGATTCACCATCTCTAGACTGTCGGTCTCCAAGATGACTTGATCATATCCTCGAAGCCTTGCAAAAACTGCTCCATCTCGAAGAGCCAACGCTTCAGCTAGGAGGGGGTCCGTTATCCCCGTGTAGGGCTTACACCATGCAGCCTTAAGCTCAGACGATGATCGAGCCACCCCTCCAACTCCTCCTCGACGGGATTCCATAGCAATACTACCATCAGTATTGATTTTTATCCATCCTGCATCAGGCGGTCTCCACCCATGACCGGGCAAGATACATGCATGCGCTTGAGGTAATTCCAACACAGCAAGAGCTTCCCGTATTCGCTTCATAGCCTGAGCGGGATCAAAACCATCTTTGTCATGTGTAATATTGTTGCGTGAAGTCCAGATAGACCACATGACAGAGATTATCTTGGCTCTGTCCGACTCTGAAAAAGAGGAGACACAAAGAATGTCCTTTGCCCAGGTGAGATATATGTTGAAGCCATGAACCTTCTCACATGGGAACAATTCGGTTGCTTTGTTCCAGAACCTTCTCACATGGAAAAAGAGGAGACACAAAGAATGTCCCATGACAAAGATGCAAGTCTGGTCGCTTTATATCAAGCCATTCAGTTGCTTTGTTCCAGAACCTTCTCATATGGGAACAATTCAATAAAGCATGCATCATATCCTCGTCCGAGTGCAAACAGATTTTGCACTTACTCTCGGTGGATATATGGCGATATTTCAAAGTGCTTTCTACGAGCAAAATCCCACATAAAACACGCCACCAGAAGACACGAACTTTGGGCAAAACCTTGAGTTTCCATAGCCGAGACCACAACTGTTTATCAGACTCTGAAGTATCCGTCATCGTCCCTTCTTCTAGAGCTTTTTGCTCGTTCTGAATCATAAGAGAGCGATAAGCTGACTTTACAGTGTATATCCCCGACCTCTCAGGTGCCCAAGCTATAAGATCTTCTCCACCTCCCGTTCTCAAGGGTATATTAAGAATTGCATCAGCATCCGGAGGTATAAAAGATTGCCTAACAACATCAGTTTTCCATGTCCAGTTCTCATCATCAATCAAATCAGCAACCCAACTGATTTGCGCATCTCTCAGGCGGGCTACAGGGGTCATTGTAAGTGTTTCTGGGATCCATTTATCTTCCCAAATAGACACCGTTGTACCGCTGCCAACGCGCTTGATCAGCCCAGCCTTCAAAGCTTTCCTCCCAGCAACGATCGATCGCCAAGTCGCCGAAGAATTCTTGGGCGCACTTGCTTGCATAAAATCACAAGAAGGGAAGTATCGTCGCTTGCATAAAATCACAAGAAGGGAAGTATCGTCCTTTTAACACTCTAGAACACAGAGGGTTTGGTTCAGTCATCAGTCTCCAGCCATGTTTACCAACGAGTGCTATATTGAACAATTCCAAGTCTCGGAATCCCATTCCTCCTCTGATTTTTGGTTGTGCAAGAGCCTCCCAACTCATCCAATGCATTGACCGCCGACCGAGAGAGCTACTCGACCAATACTTTGCCATAGAAGCGGTCAAACTCGAGCAAACTTTCTTAGTCAGTTTGAAACAACTCATGTTGAAAGTAGGTATTGCTTGAGCTATAGATTTTATTCGTACCTCCCTTCCTGCACAAGAGATCATTCCGTGGGACCCCCTTGGAGTTTACTCCTCATTCTTTCTCCAATATGATCAAAGGTCCCACCGGTTATCCTCCCAACAGCTGTAGGCAGCCCCAAGTACGGCTCACTGAATGCCTCCACATTTATTCCAAGAATTTGCTTTAAAGCTTGCCGGATCGGAGCCAAAGTCTTTGGACTAAAATAGATTGAACTTTTATCTTTATTCACTGCCTGTCCCGAACACTTGCCATAGATTCGCAAGATTTCATTCAAACGGTGAGCACTCTGCACTTGAGCTTGCATAAAGATGAGACTACCGTCTGCAAATAATAAATGATTACTCCATGGAGACCAATAGCTCACCCTTATCCCTTTATCAACTTGTGTTCCACCAAAATGATTCAGCAAGGAGGTGAAACCTTCAGCATAAAGTAGAAACAAGTATGGTGATATTGGATCACCTTGCCGTAATCCACATGATGGAATGAAGAAAGGCAGCAGCTCGCCATTGACACGTACTAAAAACCGGACCGAAGTAACACATTTCAAAATCAGTCACACGAACTCTGCACCAAAACCCAGCTGCAGCATGATTGCCTCAAGATAGTGCCACTCAACACGATCATATGCTTTCATCATGTCCAACTTCACCGCACAAACTGCATTGCCCCCTTTCTTTATTCGCTTCATGGCATGCACACTCTCATGCATAATTAAAATATTGTCAGTGATCAAGCGGCCGGGGACAAAAGCACTTTTTGTAGGTTGAAAAAAACCGGAGGCACTACAAGTAGTACAAGGCCAGAGAGAAGAACCGGGTAGCACACCCGCTACGTTCTCGAACAAGCAAAGCGCACCCCTGTCCATCTGAAATTCCGAATCTCAAAGACAAACAAAACCCTAGCTGACTAAACGAGTGCGAGCCTTTTCCCCATCCATCCTCCCTCGTCCTCCTCCTGTACCGCCGCGCGCCGCCGCTCCTCCCCCCTCGCCTCGCTGCCCTCACCGAGCTCCATGGCGGCGCCGGAGACCTCCACCTGCGGCGCGGGCCCCGCGCTCCTCTTCCCGTCGTCGTCGTCCTCCTCCTCGTCCGCGCGGGTGGAGGCCGTCGTCGTATTCACCATCTGCGACAGCTTCGTGCGCCGGCCCGACCAGGCGGAGCGCGTCATCGGCACCCTCCTCGGCTCCGTCCTCCCCGACGGCACCGTCCACGTCCGCAACGCCTACGTCGTCCCCCACAGCGAGTCCGCCGACCAGGTTACCTCCCCCTCCCCGTACCCCCCAGCTCGAAGCTGGGCTAAAATTTCTCATCGATGCGATTTTTACTGTAGCATCTGCCGAACTCTAGCCCGAGATCTAGGGTTTGTTAGTTGAGCCTGCGGTTCTGACGTTTATTGGTGATGTGTGCGTGTGTGAACAGGTTGCTCTCGACATTGAGTACCACCACAACATGTATGCGTCGCACCAGAAGGTGAACCCCAAGGAAGTGCTTGTGGGATGGTATGTTTTGTATTTCTTCATAACGTTCTTCTGTTGCCTTGAAATACCGTCTTATATGCTAGTGCAACATTATGATTGGTTGGTGCATATTTTACACAGGCTGATATTGGTTCTGTGTCCATGTGCGCATAGACAGTTAGGTCTTGAGTAGATGGAACTTGTGAGACATATCAAATGACAAAATTGTACAACTATTCTTAACTTTATGAGTTTGTTTGATAGCACCTGTCACTGTAATTTTGACAATGGATGGAAGCGCCTAGTTCTTATGTCCGATTGATATTGTTCTTGTTGACTTGAATGCCGGTTATATGTTAGTGCAAATTTACGATTGTTTACATATTGACTTGAGTTTTTCTTTTGATAACACAAATTGATTTGAGCTTATACATATGATGGCCCATGTATTTGTGTTTTGCATAGACACCCAGTTGGATATTTGTCCAGTCGTATGAAATGTTATGTTTGGTGTTGTTGTCATTGAATCATGTTCTGTATGGTGCTGTAGACAGGGTCACTCTAACCAACGATTAAGGGTAGCAGCAAAAGCAAATCTAGCGAGGTCACTAGTCTTTAATTTTGCAAGAGGAGAGATTTATATTCATAAAAAAGAAAGTAGCTATGGAATCAAACAAATACCCCACCTTGCTCGCATGGTGATATCATATTATCTGCATGCAGGTTCTCCACTGGCTTTGGTGTTTCAGGGGGTAGTACGCTTATCCACGAATTTTATTCAAGAGAAGTACAGAGCCCTATTCATCTTACTGTTGACACTGGCTTCACCATGGGGGAGGCTTCCATCAAAGCCTATGTCTCATCCAACCTGTCTCTTGGAGATAGGCACCTTGCCGCACAATTTCAGGAAATTCCTCTGGACTTGAAGATGCTTGATGCAGAGAAAGTTGGATGTAAGTTTCACGTTTAGAATGGTTCCATTATGTACTATATGTAAATCGACTCTGTTGATCTGGTAGCTTACTTTTCAGAACCTTTTTTCTGTAGTAATAACATAGAATAAATTGTTTAGAATGATGAATATATTGCATTGAACTAAAGGAGGTATTGTAAGCATCTATGAGCAACAAAATCCTGATGAGAAGGTCAATAACTTGTCTGCCAGTAAATTTGAAAATAGCTTATGCTGCTGAACTCTTCTGTTTTTGTGTAAAAATAGTGGCGACTGGCAATTTTAGTGGAAGGATTCTTTGTTCTTGGAAGAAAATAATTCATTTTTTCATTTGCATTAGTTTTGTACATTAGTATTTGGAATGCTTATTGAAAGTATTCTGTAATTAATATTCTGGCATCTTCAGAAATAATATCTGTTGTACAAGGAAAACATTTTTTTTACATGTTGCTCTTGCTGTTTGACACAGATGAAATGCTGAAATCTACAATGGTGGAGAAGCTCCCCAACGATTTGGAAGGAATGGAGTCTTCAATGCAAAAGCTATATGCTCTTATTGACGAGATCTACAAATATGTTGATGATGTGGTGGTAAGAAATTGTCCTGCCACTTGTCAGTCATGTACTTTGTATCTTGACCGTAGGTTCTTAAGAAAGTTTGTTGAATCATTTGTAGGAAGCTCGTGTGGCACCGGACAACAAGATAGGCAGGTTCATTGCTGACACCGTCTCCTCCATGCCAAAGCTGTCCCCAGCATCTTTTGACAGGCTCTTCAATGACAAGATTCAGGTAACTAGTTTTTCCTGTGCTGATAAATGGCTATCTTGGTTTCTCCCACGGCTAACCGTTGGCCATATTTCCTTACTGTTGCAGGACAATCTTGCGCTGGTATACCTGTCAAGCATCACACGGACTCAGATCGCGGTAGCCGAGAAGCTGAACACCGCCGCCCAAGTCCTGTGATTAATATGTATTGTTCGGGTAGCTGCCTATTCCATGCCGTCTGTGCTTGGTTTTCGTTTGCTTGAATGAGAGATCAGAATATGTTGTCAGAATATGCATTTTTGTACCTGTTATCCAAGTTCTAAAGAAAAGAATTCTCCGCACTTGAGATCCTAATGTTTCCACTAATGTGGGCCCAGACCTTTCCATTGGATTTAGTATAGTACTGTAGTTGTTTGTTTCTGGCTGAATATTTGTAATGTCTGATAGTTGTCTGAGGAGCAGTGTATGCTGGCTTCGTTTTTCTTGGTTCCCTTTTAGTCAGAGAATCGCCCATTTGATTACATACGGTTTCAACCACTGGCTGAAACAAATGTTCGATGTGTTTGACGTTCAAGATGAGCTGTAATGCCCTTGGATCATGATCCAGTGGTCGAGAGCGACTTGACTGGAACTAAAATAATTTTTTTACAGGTGAATCTGTAATAGTCTGCCCCATAAATTTATGCAGTTAGCAGCGGTCAATTTGGAGCATTTGCATTGCTATTTACAAGTCCCCGCAAACATGTAAGGCTGATCGTCACAAACCTCGAGCGATCTAAAGTTGTTTCGATGCCGGGCAGTCCGGAGTCACCACAGATTGCATGTTCATCTTAGGGCATCTCCAGCCGTTCAGCCCTCCAGGAGGCATTTTTTTCACCGCATGGGGAGCCAGTGAATTTTTTTCCCTGAAAACCTGAAAATGTCCACTCGTTGGCTCCCCCACGCACTTATCCACTCGTCACTGCAGGGCAGGCTGCCTTCGCCTCGCCTGCCGCTCGCCGCCTCCGCCCTCCTGCTCGTCGCCCTTGCCACGACGCTGCTCGCTGCCACGGACATCAGCGTGGACTCCATCCCTTCGCCGGAGACCAGGCGCTCCGCCCTGGGCCGCAGCAGAAGCAGGACCAGCGCGGCCTGCCGGGGGTGTCGAGCAACTCGACCAGCCATGGCTTCTGGACCTGGTGCATGGCGCCCGTCCCGCCCACACCGCGCCGCGCCCACGCCTCGCCGTCCAAGCCACGGCCGCGCCGACGCTGTCCTGCGTGAATGGGGAACCTCACCACGGCGTCCTCCACCGTCTCCCGCTCCTCCCTGACGACGGCGTTGAGGCACCGCGCGAGGACGACGGCGTCCTCCAGCGCGACACGCGCGCCCTGCGCCATGGCCGTCGGGGTACTTGGCGTGCCCGCGCGAGCCCTTGCCGTCCCGCCCACGCCGGACGCGCCGGAATCCACCCACACAGGAAGAAGAGGTTGATGACGCGAGTGGCAGCGCGCGCTCCGGGACGAGCTCCGTGAGGTCACCGCCGACGGGCCCCTCGATGGTGCCGCGCTCTCCAAGCTCACCAAGATGGGATGGGTCCTCAGCGAGGTGCTCCGCCTCTACCCGCCGTCCACCCAACGTGCAGCGGCAGGCCCTGCACGACATCACCGTCGACGACGCCGACACGACCATCCCGCGGGGCACCAACATGGACATGGTGCTGCGGCGGTTCGAGCTGGCCGTGGCGCCCGAGTACCGGCGCTTAAGCTGGCCGTGTGGCCGTGGTACGCTCTGCCCCGGCCATGCCTTGCCCGCCGGACCGTGCCCTGTCCAGGCAGAGGAGAGAGGAAAGAGAGGATAGAGGAAAGATACGACATAGGAGAGAGGAGAGAGGAAAGAGACGCCAACAGTGGGCCAAATAAGCAAAAAGAATAGCGCCGGTGCTCCCAACTGCGCCCCGGGATCGCCGGCGCTGTTTTTCCTTAAATCCGGCACAAAATCGTGTCTTGGGGCCGTGACTGGGACCATTTTCTGCCATCGGCGTCTAAAAAGTGACTTGGGAGGGGGGGGGGGGGGGGGGCGTCTTGGGGAGCCTAGTAGAGATGCCCTTAGAACCTGAGTTCTACTTGACATAGCCCCCAGCCTTTGATGCTCTTTAAATGGTTCGGTAACTTGCATTGTACATGTTTATTTTTTAACCTTCCTGTGTAATGATGTGAAGGAATTAATACATAATACGACCAAGCCGGCTACTAAGTTGACCTAGGCAATTAGCATGTAAATTTTCAATGTCATGAGTTGGCACATAACTTACTTGAATTTTGCAGTTGGTCAAGTCTTCAACTCACTTCTCCATTTTATAGATATAACCACACGAAAAAGAAAACAAAACCTTGTTATAGGCTCAGAGGCATCTGGACTTGAGCATGCAGCATTAGGCAAGGACAATTCTATCATGCATCTCAATTGCTCTCAACTACTATATGGTACTACTAGCGAGTTAGTAATTATTGCATTCATGGTGATAGCTCCATATATGTACCCAAATCGAGAGAGTTTGGAATGCAAACCGGATAACCATATGTCATCGATATCTCAATGGGTCGATTAGTGTCTCTAGCTAGAGGTGGAGCACACCAGTAGTACGTGATACTCCACGCATGCATGTCTGCTTCATACAAATCTTCACTCTATATGATCTCTTTGCATTTCATGGGTATGGCTTGTGAGGCAGCAGGAATTCAATATGTGCCATTTAGATACATTATAACCGAGCATTTTTCCAGCCATCCCAGACCATTAGCAACTTTAACCGTTTGATGCACTGTTGTGGGTGTTCCTATCCGTCAGATGCCCCTTGTTCTCCCGCTTGAGGTTTGTTACACTGACCAAAGAGCGCTGGATGGTACTGGGCCGCTGGTCCAATAACTAATTGGATGTTTGTCACCAATTTGGCCCAGATGGGCTAGATGTGATGTGTTGAACGTGAAAAAAGAGTATTAACACATCGTCTGCACACGCGCAGGAGCGCAACACTTGCGTGTCGGCGGACACGTCGCGCCTCGCCTGGGGCCGAACCCACAGTCCGACCCACATGAGCTATACGGGTCTCTGTCTCCGAGCAATGCAGCAACGGGGCAGTGCAGGAAACCAAGCATCGGCCGCGATTGGAGTCGATTCGTCGGGGATTGAAGATGCAAATCATAATTTTTTTTTAAAACGGAGGCAAAAGATTTGCCTCATCGATAGAATTGCCCAGTTAATTAATGGAAAACCGGGCAAAAACCGATACAAATCAACCACATGTGGGCTACTCACTCGACAACCATATCCAACACGTAACGATCATCTAACCCAACACTGCTACATCGCAAAGACACCCCAAACAAGGGTAACTTGGCTAGCGACCACAGGCACCACCAAATCCACAAAGACAATGCATGCCATAAGGACAACACAAGAGATGCAAATCATAATTGCTACAACCATTTCTGGCAAGCGAAGCGATAATTGCAGGTCGGTTACTACCCCCGATTCATGTTCTTCATTTACTCGACCCTCGATAATCTGCATCGGGCAACTGCTCCTTCCCCGTTCCCGTGGTTACATCTGCAACTCCTCCGGAAGCCATGGTCGACGTGTTGGTCGCTGGTTTGTTTGCCTGTTCTGCCAGTCCTCCTCCTCCTCCTCTCTCTCTCTCTCTCTCTCTCTCTCTCTCTCTCTCTCTCTCTCTTGAATCCAGATGGCTCGTGATTCATGAAGTTTCTAATTTGTGGCAATCTCTTTGCTGCACCGACAGATCAGAGAGACTTCCTCTATCTTAACTTATTTACTATACTGGTGATAGAACAGTATGTACGCTCAATTTCGAATTATCTTATGTGGTATTAGTAGCGTATACGGTACCTCTTTCATCCGACGTTGAATTGACATGTACGGAGAAGTTGTCTTCATATTTAACATGCAGACATGCATACGTTTTACAACATCCCCAACAGAAACTCCTATTTCCTCTTTACTATGCGTCAACCATGGAGGAAGGAATGAGGAGTTGTTGAAGTTGAACTACTGATCAGGTGCTTCCTCCTCTAATTTAGGCTGTAAGTTGCCTCTGATCCTTGGTTTGTACTGTGCGCGATTTAGTGATGTCGTTTCTCCTTATATTTTTGGTAGCTTTGTGGTTGTTTCAATAGACTAGGAATAAGTTTATCTGATAAGATGATGTTTCAGGTTTCAACCCCTGGTTGGGCAAGAACGTGAGATCATATCGGACATGGATGACCAGTTCGAGGGATCAATCCCTTTGTGTTATCGTCAGAAAATAAGATGATCTGTATCTCATGAGAAATTTCTCCGGTATGATGATTTCAAGTATTTTGTACCTGGGTGGCTAGGTGATTTTGTGTCTGCTTGCCTCAGGTGATCTCTCCTTACATGCTATTTAATTTTCTCTTCATGACTTCTGTTTTCTAACTTCAAATTATTCGCGTGTATGATCATTGGATCCCGTTTTCTGATGCACAAGTTGTAAGTTTGCTGCTATATCCCATCCTGTGTGTATTTGGTTTGGTGAATTTACGGATTTGTTTAACTGCTAAAATTAGATAGCTTTCTGATTTGTGGTGCTCAGTCTACTTGATCGAAGACAAGGGCTGCTGCACATGGAAAATGATTAAATTTTTGACAACAGTAGTACCAATGCGTGGGCTTTCTCCATTCTTGCAGTAACTTTGTATTTTGGCTATGTCGTGGCATCTACATTAGAAATCTCTCTACATTATGAGCAACTGGGCACATTGGTTCTGTTTTTGGAAAATAAAATTGTACTAGCATGTGTTATTTAAAGATTAGGGTCTACATAGCTATCTACGTATTGGCAAACTTTTTTATAACTTGACGATTCAATCTTGATATGGTGAATTACATATCTTCATTTCTTAGGCGTAGTGATCCATTTATTATTGCAAAATATCTAAACCTCTCCTGTATAAACGAATTAATACAAAATTCTAAGTTCGCCTAAAATGGTAAATTGTTAATATTACTCTTGGACAAATGTTTCATGATAAGCAACTATGAAAACAATTGTTATATGATTTGATTATTATTCTATATGATGTACTTATATTTCATAAACCTTTATGGCATGAACGTAGATGGAAGCATATCACTTAAATTGCAAAATTATGCGAGAAAATCCTGTATACTCCCGCCGTCCCAAAATAAGTGGTTTTAGTTCAAATTTGAACTAAAACCACGACACTTAATTTTTGGGTGGAGATATAAACAAATGTATAGAAGTTGCCTTATATTCCTAACAACTAAGTGCCAAATAGACGGGCGCAGCAACACACGCCATCAAAGATTTAGTCATACATGATGATACTTGCCAAAAGCAAACCAGCTGTGATTATACAGAGGGGTTTCCCACATGCGTAATTTTTTTCGTGTTGGACATCTAGATCAGCTATCGATTGGTCCTTATGGTTCCAACTCTGAGGGCATCTCCAGCCGCACCCCCAGGAAGGCCTTCCCAGGCGATTTTTTCGCGCCGGCGCCGAAAAAACGGCCCAGTCGCGTCCCAGGAGCCTGATTTTCGCCGGCTTGGGCCGAAAACAGCGCCGGCGGACCCAGGCCGAACCCGGCGCGCTGGGGGGCACCGGGGCGAGCTATTTTGGCGCGAAAAAGACGCGGGCCAGCCGCGTCAGCGACTCGGCGCCTCGTCTTTCCCCAACGGTCTCGATTCCCGCAGGGAATCAATGGCAAGGCTGCCGCCGGTTAGCCTTGCCATTGATTCCTCACGGGCGGCGCGTCACGGGACGGCGCGCCAGCGCCTCCCCTCCCTCGCACGCGTACACACGGGTGCGGCCCGGTTATAAAAGCCGGCGGCCTCCACTCACCAGCGCCCACACCAGCCCCGTCCCTCGCCGCCGTCTAGCCCCTCCTCCCCCTACCTCTCCCGAGCGCCGCCGCCCAGCCCCTCCCTCTACCTCTCCCGAGCCCGCCCAGCCCCGCCTTCGCCATGGCAGGACGCTTCCCCGGAGATACGGCGGCGGCCAACGGCTTCGGCCGCCGTTCGCTCCGCGAACAGGAGTCCTGACTTCTGTTCCAGGCGAACATCCCGGCGCCGCCGGACATGCGCGCCGGGCCGACGGAGTGGAGGCTCAGCGCCGGGGGAGTGCCCATTCCCCCGTTGCCCGACGCCGTGGCGAAGCCGAGGTACTTCGCCGAGGAGGTCGACATCATGCGCGCGTCCCTCCCCGTCGCCGAGCTCTCCCTCCCCCAGTACGCCGCCGACAACCACGCGGCCTGGGCGGCGTATTTCGAGCGCCGCCAACAGCAGCGCTTGGCGTCCACCAACGGCGCGCCGGTGGTCGGCGGCCGGCAGAACAGCGAGGGGCGCCACCTCTGGTGGGGCGTTCCCGGCCGCACACTCAAGGGCGTGCTCACGTACCTCGAGGGCGGCAACGACCCGCCGTTGGCGTACCCCCCGGCGCAGCACCGACGCGCCGGGCCATGGGCTCCAAGGAGGTTCGGCGCCTCCTCTTCTTCCTCATCTTCCCGTTCTTCTTCACACTCCTTCGGCTCTCCGGCGCTGCTCGACGTCAAGGCCGAGCCCGCGGCGGAGACGCCGCTCGGCCGGCGCACTCGCAGCGCCGGCATCGTCATCAACGAGGGCGGCCGGCGCTCCCCCTCGCCGGCTCCTCCGCGTTTCGTCAAGCCGGGGCTGGCACCGGTGAAGACGGAGCCGGGGCTGGCGCCGGTGAAGGCGGAGTTCAATGACGACGACGACGCGGCCCTCGAATGGGCGCGCCGGGACTCCATTGCGATGGAGAAGGCGCGCCACGAGAAGGAGAAGGAGCGCCAGCGCGCCGCCCTACGCCGCTTCGAGGAGCGCCGACGCGGCCGCGAGGAAGGCGGGGTCGTCGTCTTGTGCGACAGCGACGACGACGACTACGCGCCGCCGCCTGTTCGCCATGGCGACGCCGGGCAGGGGTCCAGCAGGGGCACCCGCGTCAAGGAGGAGAAGACCGACGACGACGACGGCGACGACTTCAGCCCATTTCTTTTTTTTAGATTGGGTTAATGTAATGTTTGGCCGAATTTCGCCGAAATTTGTAATGTTTGACCAAAATTTAACTAGTTTTTATCATAACTTGGCCGAACGGTTCTGGTTTTTTTTAAGATACGTGCCTGGGGCGGTCCTGGGAGCCGACGGCTGGGGACCGACTCGCCCTCAGTGCCTTTTTTTCGCCGGCTCACCCCCAGGCGGCGCTTTTAGACGCCCCATGAGGAGCCAACGGCTGGAGATGGCCTGAGAAGTAGCGGCACTGGAAATACTTGCAGAAGCCGAAAATGAGCTTGCAAGACAAGAGACATTAATAAATGTCAGGTGCATATCGGCCACTAACAATATTTACGTGCTTAATTGATTAGGCTGAATTGGCAGGTGCCATGAGTGCTAAGACCTGAAAGTTTGATAGGGCAACTGATCAATAGTACTAGTAGAGTTGTTCCGTAGATTTACACCCTGTTTTGTAGACCATGTTCCGTAGATTAACATGGTCAAGTACTTTGATGTTTTTATAACAAAAAATGCAGATAAAATTAAATTTGAGGTAATGTTACCAGCCATTAAAGTGGGGGAATGGTTTCTACTAGAAAAGGCGGCCAAAGGTAGTTCTTCGCATGTTCATGGGTACAGCTTGGGAGGCAGTGGAAATCCAAATTTGCTGGAGTCAGCTGCGGTAGAAAGCGTTTTTATGCATACGTTTGATTTTCACTGTGTTGCATTTGCATATCTAGATCACTATGTCATCTGGTCCACAATGAACATGTTTTCCAACATAAAGAATATTTTTGAACACAGTACAGACGCAAGCGCTCGTATACACGCGCATACACTCACCCAGGGGATGTATCTGGTGCACCAGGGTAATTTGTGCTACCGGTGCACCGGTCGCCCGTTGCACATTCAAAATGTTCAAAAAGGAAAAAAATTAATGCATTGACACAACATGAATGTACATTGTCACAAAAATTCATATCAATATCCGAAACATTGGTCGAGATACAAGAATAACAAATTTGACACTGAATAGTATATAACACAAGTTGGGCTTCAGTTTTGGCCCATTAGCACATTGGCGTCAAATTTGTCATTTTTGTATCTTGAGCATTGTTTTGAATTTTTGTGACAACATACGTTGATGTTGTATTGATACACTAAATTTTTTCCAGATTGTTTTGAACATTTTTGAATGTGCTACGGGGTCCGGTGCACCAGTAGCACCAATTGCCTTGCTGCATAGATATGTTCCCCACTCACTCATATGAACGCACACACGCACACCCTACTCTTATGAGTGTAACACCCCGGTGTAATGATGCTACAGTAACCCCTAGGGTTAAGTTAATCATTTCGCTAAACAAGTGTTTGATCATCTTTGTCTCCTCTCTCTTTCAAATTCCAGTTGAATTCATTTTCAAATTATGAGTGAAATTCAAAATGCTCAAACATGAAAACTAAAATGTTCATCGTGTGCCAAATATTCCATAACTAATATTGGTGGTGGACCAACATTTTTACAAAGGGTTTAAGTGGCCTAAACTACTTAAAATAGTGACCTAAGCAATAAATTAAATGCCTTTTTTTAATTTATAAAATTGGCAACTATTCCAAAAGCCTCCCAACCTTTTTGTGGCAGTGCACTTTAATTCTAGGAATTTGTTTTGTCCAGTGGCATAATTTTGCAAAGTCATTTTTTGGCTAAAAGGAAAATGCAAAAACTGCTGAAAATAAAAAAAAGAAAAACTAAAAGAAAAGGAAAGGCAGGGGGGAGAGAGAGAGAAACCCCTAGCCCCCTGGGCCTCAACCAGCCTGGCAGGCCCAACCGGCTCACTCCAGCTGGCCAGCCCATCCCCCTTCCCCGGTTGTCTCCCCACCTCGCACTGTTCCACGACCTGAGTCGCTATAGGCGCCGTCCTCGCCGGATCCGCCTCGCCGGCGACGCCCGGGCGAGGGGATAAGGTCTGCGCCTCCTCGACTCCTCGATCCCCGCCTCCACTTGCACCAGAGCCACCCCCTAGCTCTCCCTCTCCCTCGCTCTCTCTTCCCCTCCGCCCGAGCTCCTCCGAGTAGGCTCGCCGCCGTCCTCCATCGTCACTGCGGCCACCGTCCTCCCCACGCGTCAAGACCTTGCTCAGAAGACGCCCCGCCGTCCTCTACTTCCTCTATGCCCAGGAACGCGAGCCGGGGAGCTCCACTGTCGCCACACGCATCGTCTTCTTCCTCGACGGCTGCCGGCGATCCCCTTCCTCCCCGGCGAGCTCTGCTGCTCCTAAGCCACCAAGGGTCTTTCTTGACCGCTCGGTGAGCCCCACTCCGTCCTCTCCCCTCTCCTTCCTCGCCTCACCGCGCTCCTAGTCGTAGCTACCGTCCTAGCCGTAGCACGCCTCCGCCGCCGTACTCGTCGTCGTGTTCACACTCTCCGTCCAGCTCGGACGAGCACGGCATCGTGCTCAGCACGCTGCCAGCAGTCCAACGCCACCTTCCACGGTCCTTGCCGTGCCCTGCAGCGACGAGCGCGAGCACGGCCGAAAGCCACCGCCGCCAAGCTCGACGCCGGCGACGTTTCCGGCCTCCCCGACGTAGTCTAGCAACATCAACCGATGCGGCTCCCTCCTAGCTTTCGAGCGCAAGTCGTGGCACGCGAAATGGTGAACCATAGGCGATTTCCGACCTCGTCGGCGTTCGGCCGCCGCGCACAAGCTCGCAGGAGCCACTCCGGCAGCTCCGCTGAGCTGGCGCCGTGTGGGCCACCCCCGGGCCACCACCTAGATCACTGACCCATGGGCCCTGGCCCCCTGTTGACCAGTTGACCTGGTCAACTGTGCTGACTGGGCGTCTCTGTGACGCTGACGTGCGGGCCCCGCCACTTAATGCACTAACTAAAACATTTTTCTTAATTAAAGTAATTAGATTAGTCTAATGTATCACTGACATATGGAGCCCGCACCCCTAACTAGTTTAGTTAGTTTAGTTAATTCACGGTTATAGCCACTCTCACTGACCAGTGGGTCCTACTGGACCCACATGTCAGGTTTGACCTGGTCAGCGAGTCTGTTGACTGCTGATGTCATCAACACGTCATGCTGACGTCATTTTCCCTTTTCTGTCAATTTAACTAATTTCTAGAAATGCTTTAACCATTGAAAATTCATAGAAATTAAACCGTAACTCCGGTGAAAATGTTTTCTATATGAAAGTTGCTTAGAAAAATCCCATGAATCCGAATGCGCGGTCCATTCACCTGTCACATGCCCCTAGCATGCGGAACATGGAACCGTCCCCTCTCTTTGGAATTCATTTAACGCCGGGGATTCATCCTCGGATGTTTATCCCCTCCGTCTGCAACGTGTAGTACTACGTTAGGACAACCCTAGCTTTGCCTATCGTCATGTTATGCCTTGTGATGCATTGTTTGCTCTGTATTTATTGTTTCTTCCCCGTCTATATGATCCTACTCTGATGCATAGCCTGTTGTTGTTACCTGCTTTTATACCTTACCTGCTTATCCTAAACTACTTAGTATAGGTTGGTTAGAGATCCATCAGTGACCCCACCTTGTCCCAGTTGCCCCGCTTTATGTTCGATGACTCGATCAACGTGATCGACGTCCAGGCCCCGACACCGCACATCACCCCCCTAGTTGTACAACTCTGCAGAGTTACCACCGAGTGCCGAGGGTGGAACCTCTTACATCACTCCTGATGAGATCTCTGTAGTGTAGCTATACGGTCGAGGTCATCGAGGGTGATTTCCTCCTTAACCACTTTCGTTACCGCTCTGTCGTGCAACCCCTCAAGTGTGAACCTCGAGGGTGAATCCTCTTACGTTCACCTTGATGATAACATCGAGCGGAATTCATCGGGGGTGATTCCTCGGGTTTTCCCCTTGGTGTTAGACACACAGTTACTATGGTTACTATGACTTTACACCGAACCATGTTACTAAAGACGGGTCGGCCCTGAGGGGTACCCGCGCGAGCTTAATAGCGAGTGATGTGGAGTCGGGTTGACTTGGAAGGTGCCCGCGAGATACTTACGAGGCGTGGCCGGGCATTCTTAGCCCTTGCCGCAAGTACTCGAGATGGGGCGACGGTGTCAGTGTACTAGAGTAGGGGTACCCTAGTATCCCAAACTTGTGCACGGGTAGCCGCAGCGTCCCGCGGCAAGGCTTGCCGGGTGACCGCCAAGGTCCTCCGTGGTTCCTTTGGAGACATTCAAGAACAAAGTATCCAAGACCCCGGCAAGAGGAGCTTGCCGGGAAGAAGGACAAGACCCCGGCAAGAGGAGCTTGCCGGGAAGGCCAACCAAGGCATCTCAAGGAACTTGCCGCGACGCACCACGCGTCCCGACAAGGCCCGGTGAGCGACAAGCTCCCGGACGCGACAAGACAACAACCGCGGCAAGGCGCTTGCCGCGGCAAGCCCCCACTCTGTACCTGCGCTCCAGCACATCCACCAACGTGTCGCTCTGGGGCCCTTCCAGGCGTACGTGGCGGGAAGCTGTGCAGCCAGCGGTACACGGTGGCAAGCGGCGCTGACAAGATTGCCATCGTGGCGAGCGGTGGCGCCCCTGGCGGTCCCTATTGCACTATTTAGGCGACACAGACGGGCATTTAATGCCCTTGTCCCCTGCCGTCAGGGTTAGGTATGACACACTGTAGTAGGCGGCGGTGCCAACCACCACGCCTTTTCCATTTTTACCCTCGTCTACATTGCCACCTGTCGGTGACCCCTTGAGCATATAAAAGGAGGCCCATGCGCAACGTAGAGGGGGGATGATCATTCTCACGCTCGGTCTTGCTAGCTGCTGGAGTGTACTGTAGCACTCGGCGCTCCCGAGCAAGAACACAATACAAACCACAAAGCAGGAGTAGGGTTTTACGCATCCGTGCGACCCGAAACTGGGTAAACTGTTCGCGTGCTCGTGTGTTTCACCTCGATCTGCTCTTCGTGCGATCTCCGCCCCCCTGCCGAACCAAAAAGGGGCTCGGTCCGCCGGTCCCATAGGTGTTCGTGGGATTAGCACCCCTGACATCTTTGGCGCGCCAGGTAGGGGGTGCGTCGAGGTTGTGTGAACCTGATCCGGCATTCACACGAGCTAAATCTCCATCGTCTTCATCGACATGCCGCCGAAGAAGAAGGCTTCGGAGGCGGCTGCTCCGTCCGCGCCGAACCCACCATCGCCGGAGCAAACGGCTGGTGGGGTAGACCCCGGCGGAAGAACGGGCGCCGACGAGGAAGCTCACGGTGCTGCCAGGTCTAAGGACAAGGCTGCGCTGCACATCGGTGGCGCAGTCGGCTCCCACAACGACCGGGCGCACTCCAAGACCTCGGCGTCCATACATGCACCGCGCCCATCCCAGGAGGCGTGAGACCAGCAGCGTCATGGTGCTCACGGTGCGATACGCTTGCTGGACCAAGATCGAGCTGGTGGATCTCGGAGTGCTCAAGACCAGCATGCACGCCAACATGCTGGCGCGAGCGGGGCACGGTCGCCTGGACGAGATACTGCTTCTTCTAACATGGTTAGAAGTCCGAGCATATCCCGTTCCTCGCACCGTTCGCCGCCCCGCCCGCCACTTCAGCAGAAGCTTTGGCGCGAGCTCAACCGCTCCTAGACTACCCTCCAGCGGCAGACAAGATCGACGACTGGAGGGCCACCATTCAGAGTCTCATCGGCTTTGCCAACGGCGACGTTCCACGGCAGCCGAGTACATCGCAGCCGCGACAAGTCAGCCAGGCACGAGTCGGTGGTGACAAGACCGGTGGGGGTGCAACCACCATGCACTCTCCGCCCCGAAGGCCAAGATCGCCGACTCGCGGATCCACCCCGACAGCGACTCCATCGCGTCGTCGGATCCACGAGCTCGTCGCGATCAGCGCCAGGTTCTTCACGAACGACAGCAAGAAGACGCTCGTACTCGTATCGAGCACCGCAGAGAAGCGCGGCGACAATCAGACCAGCGTGCTGGGCCCTCTGTTGACATGCATGCGCCAGGGGAACCAGGCGACTTGCCATACGCGGTAGGTTGCCCTGCGTTTACCCGTGAGCTGCGGCAAGTCCAGTGGCCCAACAAGAAGAATTTCAAGCCAGACGTACCCGAGAAGTACGACGGCAAGTCGCATCCGTCAGAGTTCCTCAACATCTACACCATCGCAGTGCAAGCTGCCGGGGGACGGGACGACAAGATCCTTGCCAACTATTTCCCGCTGGTGCTCAAGCCCAACGTCAGGTCCTGGCTCATGCACTTGCCGGAAAACTCCATATCCTCCTGGGCAGACCTATGCCATCAGTTTGTCGGCTCCTTTACTGGCGGCCACAAACCTCATGGCCAAGAGAGTGACCTTCACCTGCTCGCCCAGAGGGAAGGAGAGCCCCTGCGCAAGTACATTCAGAGATTCAGCCGTGTACAACACAACATCCCAGATGTCCACCCTGCCGCGGTCATCAGCGCGTTCCATCAGAACGTGCGTAACCGCAAGATGCGGGAGGAGATGGCGATGTGCAAGATCAGAGACGTCAGTGAGCTATATGCACTGGCCGACAAGTGTGCACGTGCTGAGGAAGGGAGGAAACTCCCCAGAGAAACTACAGGGGCAGGAGGATCTGACAGCGAGGATGCTGCCCCGGCAAAGAAAAGCCGGCGGCGGAACAACAGGAAGAAGAAAGGCAAAGATGTGCTAGTCGTTGAGCAGTCCGGCAACGACGGTGGCGCCAAGAAAGCCAAAGTTGGTAGCTCCGGCAAGGAGATTACCACGTGCACCAACTGCCAGGCTGTGGCGGTCGCTGACAAGCAGGACGGCACCGACAAGCAGTACTGCAAGATCCATCGCACCAAGGGCCATGACCTCCAGAGTTGCAAGAAAGTCGAGCAGCTTGTCCAGCAGCAAAAGGCTGAATACGAGCGACGCGACAAGGAGAGGACCCAAGGAGGCGCTGGAGAATCCGGCAAGAAGCGTGCCGGCCGGGGAGGACGCCGCGGCAAGGCCAAGCAGCGGCAAGGAGACAGACCTCCCCGCGGATGCGACAACGATGAAGATGACGATGACGACGAAGACATGGAGGATGTCGAGACCAGTGAGCAGGAGTTTCAGAAAGCCACAGAGGTCTTGTGCGTTGACGGCGGTGCTTCTCTGCATACTTCACACCGCCAACTCAAACAGTGGGCGTGGGAAGTCAATGCGGTAGAACCACCTATCGAATCGCGCAAGCTTCTGAAATGGTCCAGCACGCCTATCATCTTTGATATTGAGGACCACCCTGACCGCACAACTGCGGTAGGGTGCTTGCCGATGTTGGTCTCACCAACTATCCGCAACCTCAAGGTCACTAAGATGCTAGTTGACGGCGGGGCCGGCTTGAACCTGATCTCCTCCGCTGTACTCCAGAAACTCCAGATCCCTGACAGCGAGCTCGAAGAGACCGGCACATTCCAAGGAATCAACCTGGGAAGGAGCAAGCCGAAAGGGAAGGTCACGTTGCCGGTAACATTTGGCAGCGAGCTGAAATTCAGGACTGAGAGGGTCACTTTTGATGTTGCCGATTTTCCATTGCCTTACAATGGGATACTCGGCCGTCCTGCACTCGCCAAGTTCATGGCAGCCTCTCACTACGCATACAACATGCTCAAGATGCCAGGCCCGATAAGCGTCATCTCTGTCCCTGGCGACAAGAAGGATGCTCTTATCTGTGCCGACAAGATCTACCGGGAAGCAGCAGCCGCAACAGACCGCAAGTCACTTGCCGCTGAAGCTCCCGGGGGGAAGAAGAAGACCAAGTCCGGCAAGAGTTCTGATGCCCACTCCGGCAAGCGCACCTCTTCGGAGTGCTGCGCTACCGTCGAGGACGCACCATCGAGCTCCACCGGCAAGTGTAAGAAGGCAATGGCAGCTCCGCCAGAGACCAAGAAAGTGTCCGCCAAGGAGGACGGCACTGGTGGTACCTTCACCATCAGTGCCACTCTTGACCCTAAATAGGAAAGCGCGCTCATTGCTTTCCTGCGGGCGAACGTCGACGTGTTTGCATGGCAACCGTCTGACATCCCCAGTGTTCCCAGGAAAGTAATTGAGCACCATCTTGCCGTTTGTCCTCATGCGTGGCCCGTCAAGCAGAAGGTCAGGAAGCAAGCAGTGGAGCGCCAAGAATTCATCGCAGAAGAGATCAAGAAATTGGAAGCAGCAGGCCTTGTCAGAGGAGTGCTCCATCCTACGTGGTTGGCCAATCCTATAGTTGTGCGCAAGGCAAACGGGAAATGGAGGCTTTGTATCGACTTTACTAATGTTAATAAAGCTTGTCTCAAAGACCCATTTCCCTTGCCGCGCATTGACCAGATTGTTGACTCCACGGCCGGATGTGATTTGCTTTCATTTCTTGACGCATACTCAGGATACCATCAAATCTTCATGGCAGAAGAGGATGAGGAGAAGACCACATTCATCACTCCATGTGGCACGTATTGTTTCATATGGATGCCTTTCGGTTTAAAGAATGCTGGTTCAACATTTGCAAGAGTAGTCCATGTCGCTCTTGAGCCGCAAATGCACAGAAATGTGGAAGCCTACATGGATGACATAGTGGTCAAGAGCAAGGACAGGGCAACTCTGATTCAAGATTTAGACGAGACCTTTGCAAATCTGCGCAAGATCAACCTCAAGCTCAACCCCGAGAAGTGTGTGTTTGGAGTCCCATCCGGCAAGCTTCTCGGGTTCTTCGTGTCTCAGCGGGGAATTGAAGCCAATCCCGACAAGATCAAGGCCATTGAGCAGATCGAAGCACCAAAGTGCGTCAAGGATGTACGAAGACTTGCCGGTTGCGTGGCTGCTCTCAGCAGGTTTATCTCTCAGTCTGCTGAGTGCGCCCTGCCGTTTTTCAAAATTTTGAAAAAGGCAGGTCCAATGAAATGGACTCCGGAAGCGGAGGCTACGCTGCAGGACTTGAAGAGATACCTGTCCTCCACTCCAACACTTGTCACACCTAAGCCACAATAGAAGTTGCTGCTGTATATAGCGGCAACCAATCAAGTGGTTAGTGCTGCGTTAGTAGCGGAGAGGGAGGCAGATGACGAGCCAGCAACCACGGCAAGCGCATCCAACGACAAGCAGGGGGCTTCTCCGACAAGCTCTGGTCCCGACAAAGATGGATCTGCGCAGGTGCGCGAAGAGATGCCGAAGAGAATGGTGCAGCGCCCAGTTTACTTTGTCAGTTCCCTTCTGCAGGGGGTTAGGTCAAGGTACTCTAGTGTGCAGAAATTGCTTTTCGGCCTCCTCATGGCCTCGAGAAAGCTGCGCCATTACTTCCAAGCACATGAGATCACAGTTGTCACTCGCTTTCCGCTAAAGAGGATACTGCAGAATCCAGAAGCAACAGGCAGGATTGTTGAGTGGGCACTGGAACTGTCAAGCTTTGGCCTCAAGTTTGAGAGTACTTCACCTATCCAAAGCAGAGCATTGGCAGAATTTATAGCAGAATGGACGCCAACGCCAGATGAAGAAATTCCAGAAACGAGTATCCCTGTCAAGGAAGCAAGCAAAGAGTGGCTCATGTACTTTGACGGTGCCTTCTCGCTGCAAGGCGCCGGTGCTGGCGTGCTGCTTGTCGCACCCACCGGAGAGCACCTCAAGTACGTAGTCCAGATGCACTTTCCCAAGGAGCAAGCGACAAACAATACTGCAGAGTATGAAGGCTTGCTTGCCGGTCTCAGGATCACGGCAGACCTTGGGATCAAGAAGCTCATTGTCAGGGGTGACTCGCAGCTTGTCGTCCGCCAAGTGAACAAGAGTTATCAGAGTCCGTTGATGGAAGCCTACGTTGACGAAGTGAGAAAGCTAGAAGAGCACTTTGACGGCCTACAGATGGAGCATGTCCCAAGAGCTCAGAATGACATTGCCGATGGCCTGTCAAAGTGCGCCGCACTTAAGTTACCTGTGGAACCAGGGATCTTTGTGCTCAAGCTGACTCAACCGTCCGTAACGCCATCAACTGGACAGAGCAAGAAGAGGAAGTTGATTTCTGGTGACTATTTTCCGGCAGAGCTTCTCGAAGCCGCCGCCAAGAAGGTCCCTAAGATCAACACCAAGAGTGTTGAGGAGCAGTCTGCTCCGGCAAGCCCTAGGGTTTGTTCCGTCGAAGCAGAGGCTCCCGACAAGTTTTGCTCCGGCAAGCTTGCCGGGGAACGTCAAGCTCCGGCAGAGCCGCAAGTTCTCGCCGTAGAAGCGGATGTTCCCGCAGCAGCAAATATGCCTTTAGTCCTTGTTGTCGAGCCACAAGCTCCAGCATGGGCACAGCAGATTGTCCATTTTCTTCAGATAGGAGAACTTCCCGAAGAGCAAGAAGAAGCGGAAAGAGTAGCCCAGCAGTCAAGTATGTACCAGTTTGTCGACAACACACTGTACAAAAGAAGACTCAACGGTGTGAAATTGAAGTGTATTCCCCAGGAAGATGGACAAAAGCTGTTGGCAGAGATACATGGAGGCATATGTGGTCACCACATTGGCGCAAGAGCACTTGCCGGTAAAGCATTCCGGCAAGGTTTCTTTTGGCCGACAGCCCTCCAGGATGCAACTGCACAAGTAACCAAGTGTGAAGCGTGCCAGTTCCATTCCAAGCAGATACACCAGCCAGCTCAAGCTTTCCAGACGATCCCTTTATCCTGGCCATTTTCGGTCTGGGGGCTCGATATCCTCGGCCCCTTTCCCCGAGCAGTCGGGGGCTTTGAGTACTTGTACGTTGCAATCGACAAGTTCACAAAGTGGCCAGAAGTGGAAGCAGTGAGGAAGGTGACAGCACAGTCAGCAGTCAAGTTCTTCAGGTCGATTGTTTGCCGCTTCGGGATCCCTAATAGGATAATCACCGACAACGGTACGCAATTCACGAGCCGCACCTTCATGCAATACGTCCAAGATCTTGGTGCCAAGGTCTGCTTCGCTTCTGTTGCTCACCCGAGAAGCAACGGTCAAGCGGAGAGGGCAAATGCTGAAGTGCTGCGTGGGCTCAAGACCAGAACTTTCGACAGGCTGCACAAGTGCGGAAGAAACTGGATCGAGGAGCTGCCGGTGGTTCTTTGGTCGATCAGAACGACGCCAAATCGAGCCACTGGCCAGACACCTTTCGCTCTAGTCTACGGAGCAGAGGCAGTTCTCCCCACGGACCTCGTATACGGGTCACCTCGAGTGCTCGCTTATGATGAGCTCGAGCAAGAGCAGCTGCGACAAGATGACGCGCTTGTTGGGGAACGTAGTAATTTCGAAAATTTTCCTACGCACATGCAAGATCATGGTGATGCACAGCAACGAGAGGGGAGAGTGTTTTCTACGTACCAACGCAGACCGACTGCGGAAGCGATCACACAACGTAGAGGAAGTAGTCGTACGTCTTCTTCCCGATCCGACCGATCCAAGCACCGTTACTCCGGCACCTCCGAGTTCTTAGCACACGTTCAGCTCGATGACGATCCTGGGGCTCCGATCTAGCAAAGCGTCGAGGAAGAGTTCCGTCAGCACGACGGCGTGGTGACGATCTTGATGTACTACCGACGCAGGGCTTCGCCTAAGCACTACAACGGTATGATCGAGGTGGAATTTGGTGGCAGGGGGCACCGCACACGGCTAAGGAACGATCTCAAGGATCAACTTGTGTGTCTTGGGGTGTCCCCTGCCTCTGTATATAAAGGTTGGAGGAGGGGGGGCTGGCCGGCCAGAGAGAGGGAGGCGCAGGGGGAGTCCCACTCCTACCGGGAGTAGGACTCCCCCCTCCAATCCTATTCCAACTAGGACTCTCAAGGGGGAAAGGAGAGAGAGGGGGGGCCGGCCCCTTCTCCTAGTCCTACTAGGACTTGGGGAAGGGGGGGCGCCGGCCGGCTGTGGGCTGCCCCTTTTCTCTTTTCCACTAAGGCCCAATAGGCCCATTAGTCTCCCGGGGGGTTCCGGTAACCCTCCCGGTATTCAGGTAAAATCCCGATTTCACCCGGAACACTTCCTATGTCCAAACATAGGCTTCCAATATATCAATCTTTACGTCTCGACCATTTCGAGACTCCTCGTCATGTCCATGATCTCATCCGGGACTCCGAACAACCTTCGGTACATCAAAATGCATAAACTCATAATAACTGTCATCGTAACGTTAAGCGTGCGGACCCTACGGTTCGAGAACAATGTAGACATGACCGAGACACGTCTCCGGTCAATAACCAATAGCGGGACCTAGATGCCCATATTGGCTCCTACATATTCTACGAAGATCTTTATCGGTCAGACCGCATAACAACATACGTTGTTCCCTTTGTCATCGGTATGTTACTTGCCCGAGATTCGATCGTCGGTATCCAATACCTAGTTCAATCTCATTACCGGCAAGTCTCTTTACTCGTTCCGTAATACATCATCTCACAACTAACATATTAGTTGCAGTGCTTGCAAGGCTTATGTGATGTGCATTACCGAGAGGGCCCAGAGATACCTCTCCGACAATCGGAGTGACAAACCCTAATCTCGAAATACGCCAACCCAACATCTACCATTGGAGACACCTGTAGTACTCCTTTATAATCACCCAGTTACGTTGTGACGTTTGGTAGTACCCAAAGTGTTCCTCCGGTAAACGGGAGTTGCATAATCTCATAGTTATAGGAACATGTATAAGTCATGAAGAAAGCAATAGCAACATACTAAACGATCGGGTGCTAAGCTAATGGAATGGGTCATGTCAATCAGATCATTCAACTAATGATGTGACCTCGTTAATCAAATAACAACTCTTTGTTCATGGTTAGGAAACATAACCATCTTTGATTAACGAGCTAGTCAAGTAGAGGCATACTAGTGACACTCTGTTGGTCTATGTATTCACACATGTATTATGTTTCCGGTTAATACAATTCTAGCATGAATAATAAACATTTATCATGATATAAGGAAATAAATAATAACTTTATTATTGCCTCTAGGGCATATTTCCTTCAGTCTCCCACTTGCACTAGAGTCAATAATCTAGATTACACTGTAATGATTCTAACACCCATGGAGCCTTGGTGCTGATCATGTTTTGCTCGTGGAAGAGGCTTAGTCAACGGGTCTGCAACGTTCAGATCCGTATGTATCTTGCAAATCTCTATGTCTCCCACCTGGACTAAATCCCGGATGGAGTTGAAGCGTCTCTTGATGTGTTTGGTCCTTTTGTGAAATCTGGATTCCTTTGCCAAGGCAATTGCACCAGTATTGTCACAGAAGATTTTCATTGGACCCGATGCACTAGGTATGACACCTAGATCGGATATGAACTCCTTCATCCAGACTCCTTCGTTTGCTGCTTCCGAAGCAGCTATGTACTCCGCTTCACATGTAGATCCCGCTACGACGCTTTGTTTAGAACTGCACCAACTGACAGCTCCACCGTTTAAAGTAAACACGTATCCGGTTTGCGATTTAGAATCGTCCGGATCAGTGTCAAAGCTTGCATCAACGTAACCTCTTACGGTGAGCTCTTTGTCACCTCCATATACGAGAAACATATCCTTAGTCCTTTTCAGGTATTTCAGGATGTTCTTGACCGCTGTCCAGTGATCCATTCCTGGATTACTTTGGTACCTCCTTGCTAAACTTATAGCAAGGCACACATCAGGTCTGGTACACAGCATTGCATACATGATAGAGCCTATGGCTGAAGCATAGGGAACATCTTTCATTTTCTCTCTATCTTCTGCAGTGGTCGGGCATTGAGTCTGACTCAACTTCACACCTTGTAACACAGGCAAGAACCCTTTCTTTGCTTGATCCATTTTGAACTTCTTCAAAATCTTGTCAAGGTATGTGCTCTGTGAAAGTCCAATTAAGCGTTTTGATCTATCTCTATAGATCTTTATGCCTAATATGTAAGCAGCTTCCCCGAGGTCTTTCATCGAAAAACTTTTATTCAAGTATCCCTTTATGCTATCCAGAAATTCTATATCATTTCCAATCAGCAATATGTCATCCACATATAATATTAGAAATGCTACAGAGCTCCCACTCACTTTCTTGTAAATACAGGCTTCTCCAAAAGTCTGTATAAAGCCAAATGCTTTGATCACACTATCAAAGCGTTTATTCCAACTCCGAGATGCTTGCACCAGTCCATAAATGGATAGCTGGAGTTTGCATACTTTGTTAGCTCCCTTTGGATCGACAAAACCTTCTGGTTGTATCATATACAACTCTTCTTCCAGAAATCCATTCAGGAATGCAGTTTTGACATCCATCTGCCATATTTCATAATCATAAAATGCGGCAATTGCTAACATAATTCTGACGGACTTAAGCATAGCTACGGGTGAGAAGGTCTCATCGTAGTCAACCCCTTGAACTTGTCGAAAACCTTTCGCGACAAGTCGAGCTTTATAGACAGTAATATTACCATCAGCGTCAGTCTTTTTCTTGAAGATCCATTTATTCTCAATTGCTTGCCGATCATCGGGCAAGTCAACCAAAGTCCATACTTTGTTTTCATACATGGATCCCATCTCAGATTTCATGGCCTCAAGCCACTTTGCGGAATCTGGGCTCACCATCGCTTCTTCATAGTTCGTAGGTTCATCATGATCTAGCATCATGACTTCCAGAACTGGATTACCGTACCACTCTGGTGCGGATCTCACTCTGGTTGATCTACGTGGTTCAGTAGTATCTTGTTCTGAAGCTTCATGATCATCATCATTAGCTTCCTCACTGATTGGTATAGGTGTCGCAGAAACAGTTTTCTGTGATGTACTATTTTCCAATAAGGGAGCAGGTACAGTTACCTCGTCAAGTTCTACTTTCCTCCCACTCACTTCTTTTGAGAGAAACTCCTTCTCTAGAAAGTTTCCGAATTTAGCAACAAAAGTCTTGCCTTCGGATCTGTGATAGAAGGTGTATCCAATAGTTTCCTTTGGATATCCTATGAAGACACATTTCTCCGATTTGGGTTCGAGCTTATCAGGTTGAAGCTTTTTCACATAAGCATCGCAGCCCCAAACTTTAAGAAACGACAACTTTGGTTTCTTGCCTAACCATAGTTCATAAGGTGTCGTCTCAACGGATTTTGATGGTGCCCTGTTTAACGTGAATGCGGCCGTCTCTAAAGCATAACCCCAAAACGATAGCGGTAAATCAGTAAGAGACATCATAGATCGCACCATATCTAGTAAAGTACGATTACGATGTTCGGACACACCATTACGCTGTGGTGTTCCGGGTGGCGTGAGTTGCGAAACTATTCCACAATTTTTCAAATGTACACCAAACTCGTAACTCAAATATTCTCCTCCACGATCAGATCGTAGAAACTTTATTTTCTTGTTACGATGATTTTCAACCTCACTCTGAAATTCTTCGAACTTTTCAAATGTTTCAGACTTATGTTTCATTAAGTAGATATACCCATATCTGCTTAAATCATCTGTGAAGGTGAGAAAATAACGATATCCGCCACGAGCCTCAATATTCATCGGACCACATACATCGGTATGTATGATTTCCAATAAATCTGTTGCTCTCTCCATAGTACCGGAGAACGGTGTTTTAGTCATCTTGCCTATGAGGCACGGTTCGCAAGTACCAAGTGATTCATAATCAAGTGGTTCCAAAAGCCCATCAGTATGGAGTTTCTTCATGCGCTTTACACCGATATGACCTAAACGGCAGTGCCACAAATAAGTTGCACTATCATTATTAACTTTGCATCTTTTGGCTTCTACATTATGAATATGTGTATCACTATCTTCGAGATTCAACAAGAATAGACCACTCTTCAAAGGTGCATGACCATAAAAGATATTACTCATATAAATAGAACAACCATTATTCTCTGATTTAAATGAATAACCGTCTCGCATTAAACAAGATCTAGATATAATGTTCATGCTCAACGCTGGCACCAAATAACAATTATTTAGGTCTAATATTAATACCGAAGGTAGATGTAGAGGTAGCGTGCCGACCGCGATCACATCGACTTTGGAACCGTTTCCCACGCGCATCGTCACCTCGTCCTTTGCTAGCGTCCGCTTATTCCGTAGTCCCTGTTTCGAGTTGCAAATATTAGCAACAGAACCAGTATCAAATACCCAGGTGCTACTGCGAGCTCTAGTAAGGTACACATCAATAACATGTATATCACATATACCTTTGTTTACTTTGCCATCCTTCTTATCCGCCAAATACTTGGGGCAGTTCCGCTTCCAGTGACCAGTCTACTTGCGGTAGAAGCACTCAGTTTCAGGCTTAGGTCCAGACTTGGGTTTCTTCTCCTGAGCAGCAACTTGCTTGCTGTTCTTCTTGAAGTTTCCCTTCTTCTTCCCTTTGCCCTTTTTCTTGAAACTAGTGGTTTTGCTAACCATCAACACTTGATGCTCCTTCTTGATTTCTACCTCCGCAGCTTTCAGCATTGCGAAGAGCTCGGGAATAGTCTTGTTCATCCCTTGCATATTATAGTTCATCATGAAGCTCTTGTAGCTTGGTGGCAGTGATTGGAGAATTCTGTCAATGACGCAGTCATCTGGAAGATTAACTCCCATCTGAATCAAGTGATTATTATACCCAGACATTTTGAGTATATGCTCACTGACAGAACTGTTCTCCTCCATCTTGCAGCTATAGAACTTATTGGAGACTTCATATCTCTCAATTCGGGCATTTGCTTGAAATATCAACTTCAACTCCTGGAACATCTCATATGCTTCATGATGTTCGAAACGTCGTTGAAGTCCCGATTCTAAGCCGTAAAGCATGGCACACTGAACTATCGAGTAGTCATCAGCTTTGCTCTGCCAGACGTTCATAACATCTGGCGTTGCTCCAGCAGCAGGCCTGTCACCCAGCGGTGCTTCCAGGACGTAATTCTTCTGTGCAGCAATGAGGATAATCCTCAGGTTACGGACCCAGTCCGTGTAATTGCTACCATCATCTTTCAACTTTGCTTTCTCAAGGAACGCATTAAAATTTAACGGAACAACAGCATGAGCCATCTATCTACAATCAACATAAACAAGCAAGATACTATCAGGTACTAAGTTCATGATAAGTTTAAGTTCAGTTAATCAAAGTACTTAAGAACTCCCACTTAGATAGACATCCCTCTAATCCTCTAAGTGATCACGTGATCCAAATCAACTAAACCATAACCGATCATCACGTGATATGGAGTAGTTTTCAATGGTGAACATCGTTATGTTGATCATATCTACTATATGATTCACGCTCGACCTTTCGGTCTCCGTGTTCCGAGGCCATATCTGTATATGCTTGGCTCGTCAAGTATAACCTGAGTATTCTGCGTGTGCAACTGTTTTGCACCCGTTGTATTTGGACGTAGAGCTTATCACACCCGATCATCACGTGGTGTCTGGGCACGACGAACTTTGGCAACGGTGCATACTCAGGGAGAACACTTCTTGATAATTTAGTGAGAGATCATCTTATAATGCTACCGTCAATCAAAGCAAGATAAGATGCATAAAAGGATAAACATCACATGCAATCAATATAAGTGATATGATATGGCCATCATCATCTTGTGCTTGTGATCTCCATCTCCGAAGCACCGTCATGATCACCATCGTCACCGGCGCGACACCTTGATCTCCATCGTAGCATCGTTGTCGTCTCGCCAATCTTATGCTTCCACGACTATCACTACCGCTTAGTAATAAAGTAAAGCATTACATCGCGATTGCATTGCATACAATAAAGCGACAACCATATGGCTCCTGCCAGTTGCCGATAACTCGGTTACAAAACATGATCATCTCATACAATAAAATCAGCATCATGCCTTGACCATATCACATCACAACATACCCTGCAAAAACAAGTTAGACGTCCTCTACTTTGTTGTTGCAAGTTTTACGTGGCTGCTACGGGCTTAAGTAAGAACTCATCTCACCTACGCATCAAAACCACAACGATAGTTCGTCAAATAGACTCCGTTTTAACCTTCTCAAGGACCGGGCGTAGTCACACTTGGTTCAACTAAAGTTGGAGAGACAGTCTTCCGCAAGCCATCTATGTGCAAAGCACGTCGAGGGAACCGGTCTCGCGTAAGAGTACGCGTAAGGTTGGTCCGGATCGTCTCACCCAACAATACCGCCGAACCAAAGTATGACATGCTGGTAGGCAGTATGACTTGTATCGCCCACAACTCACTTGTGTTCTACTCGTGCAAATAACATCAAACCATAAAACCTAGGCTCGGATGCCACTGTTGGGGAACGTAGTAATTTCGAAAATTTTCCTACGCACACGCAAGATCATGGTGATGCACAGCAACGAGAGGGGAGAGTGTTGTCTACGTATCAACGCAGACCGACTGTGCAAGCGATCACACAACATAGAGGAAGTAGTCGTACGTCTTCTTCCCGATCCGACCGATCCAAGCACCGTTACTCCGGCACCTCCGAGTTCTTAGCACACGTTCAGCTCGATGACGATCCTCGGCTCCGATCCAGCAAAGCGTCGAGGAAGAGTTCCGTCAGCACGACGGCGTGGTGACGATCTTGATGTACTACCGACGCAGGGCTTCGCCTAAGCACTACAACGGTATGATCGAGGTGGAATTTGGTGGCAGGGGGCACCGCACACGGCTAAGGAACGATCTCAAGGATCAACTTGTGTGTCTTGGGGTGTCCCCTGCCTCCGTATATAAAGGTTGGAGGAGGGGGGGCTGGCCGGCCAGAGAGAGGGAGGCGCAGGGGGAGTCCCACTCCTACCGGGAGTAGGACTCCCCCCTCCAATCCTATTCCAACTAGGACTCTCAAGGGGGAAAGGAGAGAGAGGGGGGGCCGGCCCCTTCTCCTAGTCCTACTAGGACTTGGGGAAGGGGGGGGGGGGCGCCGGCCAGCTGTGGGCTGCCCCTTTTCTCTTTTCCACTAAGGCCCAATAGGCCCATTAGTCTCCCGGGGGGTTCCGGTAACCCTCCCGGTATTCCGGTAAAATCCCGATTTCACCCGGAACACTTCCTATGTCCAAACATAGGCTTCCAATATATCAATCTTTACGTCTCGACCATTTCGAGACTCCTCGTCATGTCCGTGATCTCATCCGGGACTCCGAACAACCTTCGGTACATCAAAATGCATAAACTCATAATAACTGTCATCGTAACGTTAAGCGTGCGGACCCTACGGTTCGAGAACAATGTAGACATGACCGAGACACGTCTCCGGTCAATAACCAATAGCGGGACCTGGATGCCCATATTGGCTCCTACATATTCTACGAAGATCTTTATCGGTCAGACCGCATAACAACATACGTTGTTCCCTTTGTCACCGGTATGTTACTTGCCCGAGATTCGATCGTCGGTATCCAATACCTAGTTCAATCTCGTTACCGGCAAGTCTCTTTACTCGTTCCGTAATACATCATCTCACAACTAACATATTAGTTGCAGTGCTTGCAAGGCTTATGTGATGTGCATTACCGAGAGGGCCCAGAGATACCTCTCCGACAATCGGAGTGACAAACCCTAATCTCGAAATACGCCAACCCAACATCTACCATTGGAGACACCTGTAGTACTCCTTTATAATCACCCAGTTACGTTGTGACGTTTGGTAGTACCCAAAGTGTTCCTCCGGTAAACGGGAGTTGCATAATCTCATAGTTATAGGAACATGTATAAGTCATGAAGAAAGCAATAGCAACATACTAAACGATCGGGTGCTAAGCTAATGGAATGGGTCATGTCAATCAGATCATTCAACTAATGATGTGACCTCGTTAATCAAATAACAACTCTTTGTTCATGGTTAGGAAACATAACCATCTTTGATTAACGAGCTAGTCAAGTAGAGGCATACTAGTGACACTCTGTTGGTCTATGTATTCACACATGTATTATGTTTCCGGTTAATACAATTCTAGCATGAATAATAAACATTTATCATGATATAAGGAAATAAATAATAACTTTATTATTGCCTCTAGGGCATATTTCCTTCAGTCTCCCACTTGCACTAGAGTCAATAATCTAGATTACACTGTAATGATTCTAACACCCATGGAGCCTTGGTGCTGATCATGTTTTGCTCGTGGAAGAGGCTTAGTCAACGGGTCTGCAACGTTCAGATCCGTATGTATCTTGCAAATCTCTATGTCTCCCACCTGGACTAAATCCCGGATGGAGTTGAAGCGTCTCTTGATGTGTTTGGTCCTTTTGTGAAATCTGGATTCCTTTGCCAAGGCAATTGCACCAGTATTGTCACAGAAGATTTTCATTGGACCCGATGCACTAGGTATGACACCTAGATCGGATATGAACTCCTTCATCCAGACTCCTTCGTTTGCTGCTTCGGAAGCAGCTATGTACTCCGCTTCACATGTAGATCCCGCTACGACGCTTTGTTTAGAACTGCACCAACTGACAGCTCCACCGTTTAAAGTAAACACGTATCCGGTTTGCGATTTAGAATCGTCCGGATCAGTGTCAAAGCTTGCATCAACATAACCTCTTACGGTGAGCTCTTTGTCACCTCCATATACGAGAAACATATCCTTAGTCCTTTTCAGGTATTTCAGGATGTTCTTGACCGCTGTCCAGTGATCCATTCCTGGATTACTTTGGTACCTCCCTGCTAAACTTATAGCAAGGCACACATCAGGTCTGGTACACAGCATTGCATACATGATAGAGCCTATGGCTGAAGCATAGGGAACATCTTTCATTTTCTCTCTATCTTCTGCAGTGGTCGGGCATTGAGTCTGACTCAACTTCACACCTTGTAACACAGGCAAGAACCCTTTCTTTGCTTGATCCATTTTGAACTTCTTCAAAATCTTGTCAAGGTATGTGCTCTGTGAAAGTCCAATTAAGCGTTTTGATCTATCTCTATAGATCTTTATGCCTAATATGTAAGCAGCTTCCCCGAGGTCTTTCATCGAAAAACTTTTATTCAAGTATCCCTTTATGCTATCCAGAAATTCTATATCATTTCCAATCAGCAATATGTCATCCACATATAATATTAGAAATGCTACAGAGCTCCCACTCACTTTCTTGTAAATACAGGCTTCTCCAAAAGTCTGTATAAAGCCAAATGCTTTGATCACACTATCAAAGCGTTTATTCCAACTCTGAGATGCTTGCACCAGTCCATAAATGGATAGCTGGAGTTTGCATACTTTGTTAGCTCCCTTTGGATCGACAAAACCTTCTGGTTGTATCATATACAACTCTTCTTCCAGAAATCCATTCAGGAATGCAGTTTTGACATCCATCTGCCATATTTCATAATCATAAAATGCGGCAATTGCTAACATAATTCTGACGGACTTAAGCATAGCTACGGGTGAGAAGGTCTCATCGTAGTCAACCCCTTGAACTTGTCGAAAACCTTTCGCGACAAGTCGAGCTTTATAGACAGTAATATTACCATCAGCGTCAGTCTTTTTCTTGAAGATCCATTTATTCTCAATTGCTTGCCGATCATCGGGCAAGTCAACCAAATTCCATACTTTGTTTTCATACATGGATCCCATCTCAGATTTCATGGCCTCAAGCCACTTTGCGGAATCTGGGCTCACCATCGCTTCTTCATAGTTCGTAGGTTCATCATGATCTAGCATCATGACTTCCAGAACTGGATTACCGTACCACTCTGGTGCGGATCTCACTCTGGTTGATCTACGTGGTTCAGTAGTATCTTGTTCTGAAGCTTCATGATCATCATCATTAGCTTCCTCACTGATTGGTATAGGTGTCGCAGAAACAGTTTTCTGTGATGTACTATTTTCCAATAAGGGAGCAGGTACAGTTACCTCGTCAAGTTCTACTTTCCTCCCACTCACTTCTTTCGAGAGAAACTCCTTCTCTAGAAAGTTTCCGAATTTAGCAACAAAAGTCTTGCCTTCGGATCTGTGATAGAAGGTGTATCCAATAGTTTCCTTTGGATATCCTATGAAGACACATTTCTCCGATTTGGGTTCGAGCTTATCAGGTTGAAGCTTTTTCACATAAGCATCGCAGCCCCAAACTTTAAGAAACAACAACTTTGGTTTCTTGCCAAACCATAGTTCATAAGGTGTCGTCTCAACGGATTTTGATGGTGCCCTGTTTAACGTGAATGCGGCCGTCTCTAAAGCATAACCCCAAAACGATAGCGGTAAATCAGTAAGAGACATCATAGATCGCACCATATCTAGTAAAGTACGATTACGATTTTCGGACACACCATTACGCTGTGGTGTTCCGGGTGGCGTGAGTTGCGAAACTATTCCACAATTTTTCAAATGTACACCAAACTCATAACTCAAATATTCTCCTCCACGATCAGATCGTAGAAACTTTATTTTCTTGTTACGATGATTTTCAACCTCACTCTGAAATTCTTCGAACTTTTCAAATGTTTCAGACTTATGTTTCATTAAGTAGATATACCCATATCTGCTTAAATCATCTGTGAAGGTGAGAAAATAACGATATCCGCCACGAGCCTCAATATTCATCGGACCACATACATCGGTATGTATGATTTCCAATAAATCTGTTGCTCTCTCCATAGTACCGGAGAACGGTGTTTTAGTCATCTTGCCTATGAGGCACGGTTCGCAAGTACCAAGTGATTCATAATCAAGTGGTTCCAAAAGCCCATCAGTATGGAGTTTCTTCATGCGCTTTACACCGATATGACCTAAACGGCAGTGCCACAAATAAGTTGCACTATCATTATTAACTTTGCATCTTTTGGCTTCTACATTATGAATATGTGTATCACTATCTTCGAGATTCAACAAGAATAGACCACTCTTCAAAGGTGCATGACCATAAAAGATATTACTCATATAAATAGAACAACCATTATTCTCTGATTTAAATGAATAACCGTCTCGCATTAAACAAGATCTAGATATAATGTTCATGCTCAACGCTGGCACCAAATAACAATTATTTAGGTCTAATATTAATACCGAAGGTAGATGTAGAGGTAGCGTGCCGACCGCGATCACATCGACTTTGGAACCGTTTCCCACGCGCATCGTCACCTCGTCCTTTGCTAGCGTCCGCTTATTCCGTAGTCCCTGTTTCGAGTTGCAAATATTAGCAACAAAACCAGTATCAAATACCCAGGTGCTACTGCGAGCTCTAGTAAGGTACACATCAATAACATGTATATCACATATACCTTTGTTTACTTTGCCATCCTTCTTATCCGCCAAATACTTGGGGCAGTTCCGCTTCCAGTGACCAGTCTGCTTGCGGTAGAAGCACTCAGTTTCAGGCTTAGGTCCAGACTTGGGTTTCTTCTCCTGAGCAGCAACTTGCTTGCTGTTCTTCTTGAAGTTTCCCTTCTTCTTCCCTTTGCCCTTTTTCTTGAAACTAGTGGTTTTGCTAACCATCAACACTTGATGCTCCTTCTTGATTTCTACCTCCGCAGCTTTCAGCATTGCGAAGAGCTCGGGAATAGTCTTGTTCATCCCTTGCATATTATAGTTCATCATGAAGCTCTTGTAGCTTGGTGGCAGTGATTGGAGAATTCTGTCAATGACGCAGTCATCTGGAAGATTAACTCCCATCTGAATCAAGTGATTATTATACCCAGACATTTTGAGTATATGCTCACTGACAGAACTGTTCTCCTCCATCTTGCAGCTATAGAACTTATTGGAGACTTCATATATCTCAATTCGGGCATTTGCTTGAAATATCAACTTCAACTCCTGGAACATCTCATATGCTTCATGACGTTCAAAACGTCGTTGAAGTCCCGATTCTAAGCCGTAAAGCATGGCACACTGAACTATCGAGTAGTCATCAGCTTTGCTCTGCCAGACGTTCATAACATCTGGCGTTGCTCCAGCAGCAGGCCTGTCACCCAGCGGTGCTTCCAGGACGTAATTCTTCTGTGCAGCAATGAGGATAATCCTCAGGTTACGGACCCAGTCCGTGTAATTGCTACCATCATCTTTCAACTTTGCTTTCTCAAGGAACACATTAAAATTTAACGGAACAACAGCATGAGCCATCTATCTACAATCAACATAAACAAGCAAGATACTCTCAGGTACTAAGTTCATGATAAGTTTAAGTTCAGTTAATCAAATTACTTAAGAACTCCCACTTAGATAGACATCCCTCTAATCCTCTAAGTGATCACGTGATCCAAATCAACTAAACCATAACCGATCATCACGTGATATGGAGTAGTTTTCAATGGTGAACATCGTTATGTTGATCATATCTACTATATGATTCACGCTCGACCTTTCGGTCTCCGTGTTCCGAGGCCATATCTGTATATGCTTGGCTCGTCAAGTATAACCTGAGTATTCTGCGTGTGCAACTGTTTTGCACCCGTTGTATTTGGACGTAGAGCTTATCACACCCGATCATCACGTGGTGTCTGGGCACGACGAACTTTGGCAACGGTGCATACTCAGGGAGAACACTTCTTGATAATTTAGTGAGAGATCATCTTATAATGCTACCGTCAATCAAAGCAAGATAAGATGCATAAAAGGATAAACATCACATGCAATCAATATAAGTGATATGATATGGCCATCATCATCTTGTGCTTGTGATCTCCATCTCCGAAGCACCGTCATGATCACCATCGTCACCGGCGCGACACCTTGATCTCCATCGTAGCATCGTTGTCGTCTCGCCAATCTTATGCTTCCACGACTATCACTACCGCTTAGTAATAAAGTAAAGCATTACATCGCGATTGCATTGCATACAATAAAGCGACAACCATATGGCTCCTGCCAGTTGCCGATAACTCGGTTACAAAACATGATCATCTCATACAATAAAATCAGCATCATGCCTTGACCATATCACATCACAACATACCTTGCAAAAACAAGTTAGACGTCCTCTACTTTGTTGTTGCAAGTTTTACGTGGCTGCTACGGGCTTAAGTAAGAACTCATCTCACCTACGCATCAAAACCACAACGATAGTTCGTCAAATAGACTCCGTTTTAACCTTCTCAAGGACCGGGCGTAGTCACACTTGGTTCAACTAAAGTTGGAGAGACAGTCTTTTGCAAGCCATCTATGTGCAAAGCACGTCGAGGGAACCGGTCTCGCGTAAGAGTACGCGTAAGGTTGGTCCGGATCGTCTCACCCAACAATACCGCCGAACCAAAGTATGACATGCTGGTAGGCAGTATGACTTGTATCGCCCACAACTCACTTGTGTTCTACTCGTGCAAATAACATCAAACCATAAAACCTAGGCTCGGATGCCACTGTTGGGGAACGTAGTAATTTCGAAAATTTTCCTACGCACACGCAAGATCATGGTGATGCACAGCAATGAGAGGGGAGAGTGTTGTCTACGTATCAACGCAGACCGACTGCGCAAGCGATCACACAACATAGAGGAAGTAGTCGTACGTCTTCTTCCCGATCCGACCGATCCAAGCACCGTTACTCCGGCACCTCCGAGTTCTTAGCACACGTTCAGCTCGATGACGATCCTCGGGCTCCGATCCAGCAAAGCGTCGAGGAAGAGTTCCGTCAGCACGATGGCGTGGTGACGATCTTGATGTACTACCGACGCAGGGCTTCGCCTAAGCACTACAACGGTATGATCGAGGCGGAATTTGGTGGCAGGGGGCACCGCACACGGCTAAGGAACGATCTCAAGGATCAACTTGTGTGTCTTGGGGTGTCCCCTGCCTCCGTATATAAAGGTTGGAGGAGGGGGGGCTGGCCGGCCAGAGAGAGGGAGGCGCAGGGGGAGTCCCACTCCTACCGGGAGTAGGACTCCCCCCTCCAATCCTATTCCAACTAGGACTCTCAAGGGGGAAAGGAGAGAGAGGGGGGGCCGGCCCCTTCTCCTAGTCCTACTAGGACTTGGGGAAGGGGGGGGGGGGCGCCGGCCAGCTGTGGGCTGCCCCTTTTCTCTTTTCCACTAAGGCCCAATAGGCCCATTAGTCTCCCGGGGGGTTCCGGTAACCCTCCCGGTATTCCGGTAAAATCCCGATTTCACCCGGAACACTTCCTATGTCCAAACATAGGCTTCCAATATATCAATCTTTACGTCTCGACCATTTCGAGACTCCTCGTCATGTCCGTGATCTCATCCAGGACTCCAAACAACCTTCGGTACATCAAAATGCATAAACTCATAATAACTGTCATCGTAGCGTTAAGCGTGCGGACCCTACGGTTCGAGAACAATGTAGACATGACCGAGACACGTCTCCGGTCAATAACCAATAGCGGGACCTGGATGCCCATATTGGCTCCTACATATTCTACGAAGATCTTTATCGGTCAGACCGCATAACAACATACGTTGTTCCCTTTGTCATCGGTATGTTACTTGCCCGAGATTCGATCGTCGGTATCCAATACCTAGTTCAATCTCGTTACCGGCAAGTCTCTTTACTCGTTCCGTAATACATCATCTCACAACTAACATATTAGTCTCGCCTTGCCGGGAAGCAAACGACAGAAAAGATAAGTTGCCAAAGTTCGAGCAATCAGATTTTTAAATTTTTAAGTTATTTTCCTTGAACGACCTTGCTTTGTATGGAAAACCTATGCGCGGAGGAACCAACTCGTAGCTAGTTGCGCCCTTACTTTGTTTCGAGTCCGCTCAACAACTTAAGTGAGCTGCGAATAGCTGCGACAAGGTTTCTTGTCGGTAGCGGCACCGCCAGCGGGCTGCTGACGTCCCGCACTCAGCGCTCGCGGCTAGGGTGCCTGCGCCGGCAAGTTCCCTAAAAGCGTAGGGCAGAAACATACAAAGGAAGGAATCAAGTAAAGGAAATAACATTGCAATTAGTACCCAAAATAAAGTTATATTACAAGATAGCTTGTCGCAGCTCTAACAGATTGTTCTCGTAACATGACCAACAACGACAAGGAAAGAAGAAAACAGGCGGCCTAGTCTGCGCGGTTGCCCTCAACCCTCTTGATCCCACTCACCTTGTCCACAATGGGTGCGACAAGGGTCTTGAGCGCCTCCAGATCAGCATCCGGCGGCAAGGACCTGAGGACGTTGGTGAGGTTGAGGCCCGGGTTGCGGAACGCCACCTTCACCAGCACCTTCTGAAGAGCTCCCGCACAGATCTTGCGCGACTTGTCGGCCAGCTGCTTCGGGATTCTCTCCCGGAGTCGTCAGAGTGTCGTCGCCATGCCCTTGAAGAACGAAGTGAGCTTGGCGCTGGGTTGGAGGTTCTCGTCGGAGGGATACCCGAGATCCTCCATCCCCAGCTATGCCAGCTCCCTGTCAATCTCAGCGGCAACATCCACGAGACCCTTCGTCCAGTGCTCTACATTCTCCCGGAAAGTGCTCTGGGCGGCAGCGGCACTCGCCAGCAGCGCCTTGCCGGCCTTGACCTCCTCCTTCAGGGCAGTCTCCTGCTCCTTGGCGCCGTCCAGCGTCTTGGTCAAAGCAGTCAGCTTCAACTCAAGATCAGCGTTGGAGTCCTTGGCGGCGATAAGCTCTTGGCCCTTCTCGGCGAGACGGGCCTGCAGCTCCGAGTAGCTGTGGGCATCCTTCTCCCGCTCAAGCTTGAGCGCGGCAAGCTCTTCGCCGCTCGCCTTGAGATCGGTCTCCAGCTGCGCCACCCTCGTCTCCAGCTCCTTCTTGGTGGCCTCGGCAGCTGCGGCAGCATCTTCTGCTTGGTTGAGGGCTCCGCCAACTGTTCGCTCGCACGCGGCAAGCTCCTCCTCGTGGCTGTCAAGATGGACCTTCCGCTGCACCAGCTCGCCCTCCTGCACGGTCAGCTTCTCAGCGGCAAGCCTTTGTTGCTCTTCGACTTCAGCCTTCTCGAGGAGGAAGGCCTCCCTCTCCTCGGCAAGTCGCGCCAGCTCCACTGTCAGGGACCGGAGAGCTTCTTGATTGTGCCCCTGGAGCTCCTCCGCGCGCTTCTCGATGCCCTCTCCCGCCTTCGCGACAAGCGCTTCGCGGGATTCTAGCTTGGCTTGCCGGGCGCGGTAGAGCGACACCAGCTTCCGCAGAAGCCGCTCCTCCTCAGGCTCGCCGCTGCTGCTGCTTGGCGCGTCAACCAGCGCCAGCCAGACGGAGGCGAGCACTTCTCCGTCGAAGATCTCCCCTTCAACCGGCGCCCTGGAGCCTGACGCCCAGGGGAGATTGATGAAGATGTCGTCGCCGGCCTTCAAGTAGACGCCTGGCTGGGGCTCTTCGAAGGCTGACGCAGCGGCAGCGGCGGAGGGATTGGCAGTCGACGTAGCGCCTGGCGCTCCTGCGGCCTCAGGGCCGTCAGTACGATCGCCAGATCCCCCGCCTGCTTCTGCGGCGGCAGCTCTGGCGGCCTCTTCGCCGGCGGGATCGTCAGCGCCGGCTGCTTCCTCGGTGACAACGACGTCGTCGGCGGCAACCTCGGTCTCCATCGGCTCTGCTGCAGATGGATCTGACAGCCGAAAAAGGGAGAAGAGTCAAGCAAATATCCAAAAAAGAAGATCAGAAGAAGAACCCAAGGGAAGTTCTGAAGCAAGAAGATTACCTGTGCCAGGATCTGCAGCCGTGGTCTCCTCCGCCGGGGGGCCGCTGGTGCTATCCCTTGCCGGAAAATCCTCCCTTGCCGGAGACTCCTCCCTTGCCGGAGAGCTCTCCCTTGCCGGGGACCTCTCCCTTTCCGGAGGACTCTCCCTTGGCGTTTCGGGGGCGGCCTCCGGGCGCTCCTGGTGGGGCTGCTCTGCTTCTGCACAAGTCAACAGCCAGATGTCAGCAAAGCAAGGATATCCATGCGCGCCCAACGGCGGAAAGCAAGCCATATACTTACACTGGGGGCTGCTCTGGAGAACGGTTGCCGGGTCCGGCAAGGTTGTCTCGGGCGCATCCCCTGCTGTCGTGGTGGGCTCGTCTTCGATGACAATCACCGGGGCCTTGGCTCTCTTTGCTGCTCTCTGGGCCAGAGTCCTAAAAAGGAAGGAGTTCAGAGTAAAGCAAATGAGATACAATACAGAACAGCAAGAATTTAAGAACTGCAAGTACAACAAGAGAATCTTACTCTTCTGCTTCTTCCTCGTCGGAGCTGAACGCGGAGAAGTCGAAATCCGGCTCACGCCCGGCGCGGGAAGGCGGAGGAGTGGGTTCCCTTGGCCGCTTGGCGGGAGCAGAAGCAGTGGTCCGGGAGGACTCCGCTCCAGTAGTCGCAGCAGCATGAGGCGCTCCCGCGGCAACAGTGCTTGCCGCGGTGGAGCGTGTCACGCGGCGCAGCGACTGTCGACTCGCCTGCCGCCTCGCTATGTCCCCGGCCTTGCGGAGACGCCTTCTTGGTGGAGATGGGGGCGCTGCTTTTGGCGAGCTGTCCGACGACGAGGAGGAAGAGGAATTGATCTCCAACGAGCCGCTCGTATCCTCGGTAGGCTCGCTCGGCTCGGCGTCACGCCCGGCAGACTCTTTCTTGCCGGCAAGCTCCTTCTTGCCGGCAAGCTCCTCTCGCTCGGCACGGCTTGCCGCTTTTGCTGCCTCTGCCTCCTCCATGGTGAATCCGAACTCGCCCGCAGCTGCGGCTGCCGCTGCCTCTTCCAGCCTGGTGGCGATGCGTTTCAACTCCGCATCGGTGGTGTCGCGAGTGAGGCCATTCTTCTCGTCGGGGCGGATCAGCACTTCTACCAAGCTGTCGAAAAATTCCTGCACGACCTCGTCTGCAGGCTCTTGCCAAGTTGGAACAATTCCGTGTGAGTCGCACAACGGCGTCATTGCCCGGATGCGGTCGAGCGCGGAGTTGTTGCACAACGGAACAATGCCCTGCGGCAACCTAAATACTTCGGGATGCTCGGGGTCATACTTGAAGAGCTCCTAGAGCATCGCGTTGAGCTCCAGGACAGTGAAGTTGTAGTTGAGGCCCGAACGCAGCCTCATGATATCCGCCGCATTTTTGAACTCCCAAGCGGGCCTCCTCCGTTCCTGCAAGGGGGCGATGCGGCGGCGAAGGAAATCTGCGCCAACGGCGCCTACAGTGAGTCCGGCAAGCCTGAGGCGTTGGATCCTGGTGACGGCAATCCTCAGCCTATCATCTTTCGGGGCCACGTCGCTCCAATCGCTGCCGCGTACTGCTGGGGCTTGGCGCCGGGCGGTAAATGGCTGCGGGTTCTCCTCGACAATCCAGCACCAATCTGTTCTCCACTCCTCCCAGTTGCCGCGGAACTCGCCCTCCAGATAAGAATCCTTCTTGCCGGCCCTTGAGATCCACGTGATTCCGCCGGATAAAGGTTCTCCTCTCTCTACTCGGGGCATAAAGAAGTGGCGGAAAAGGGCTACGTTGGGATGGACTCCGACAAAGTTTTCGCAGAGATGCGTGAAAACTGCCATGGTCAGAACGGCATTGGGGGTGAAATCAAGGAGGCAGAGCCCGTAGGTGTTCATGATGTCACAGAAAAATTCCGAGAAAGGCGGGCAGAGCCCGCAGTAGAAGAACACGGCAAAGAACGGATATCCACTTGGAGCCATTTTATGAGCGGCGGCTGGAAGTACCTTCGTGCTCGGGTGCGCGCGCGTCTCCATCGACCAGAAGAGGTAGTAGTACTCCCTCAGCTCCTTCGCGGCGAGCTTGGGGGGGAAGATGGCCCGCTCCTTTCGCAGCGCTGCAAGCCGCCGCGCCTCGGTCGACTTCACAGCCTTCCCCTTGTCGGCTTTCGGAGCCATGGCGGAAGTGGTGGAGGAGGTCGACGGTGTTGGTGGTGCCGGTGGCGATGGGGGGCAGGGCGCGGCTCTCTTTTCAGCTTTGGGGAGACAGAGGAGCGGCGGAGGTTTTCGAGATTGGAATGGGGCGAGTGGGCGCACTACCCCTACTTCCCCTGCTTATAAAGGGGGAGGGGGCGGACGTTCCGCCTTTCTGAATAAAGAAATGTAACGCCCCAAGACTGGAGCTTCAGTTGCCTTCCTTGATTTCCGGGTTTCGTCGTGTGTTTTGTTTGGTCCGTTGCTTTTCATCTTTGCATCATGTGCATTGCATCATGTCATCATGCAACCCGTTTTAAAACTCAACTAAATAAATTGCATGGATCTTCGGTCCATTTAAATCGAGGGATATTCACACGGTGAAATTCTCTTTATAACATATCCTCCCAATATTAGGGAGCTATATTAAAATATTCCATTCTTTTGGAATTAAACAAAACACACTTGCAAAAATCCCAATGCCTTTTATTATTTCAACTCTTGGCCTCTAACTTTGCCACATGTCCTTTCATCATTTTCCGGAGCTCCACCTAATTTCTCAACATTTTTGGCCACTTTGAAAAACCTGTCCTAGTTCAAACCTTTTGAATTAAATTCAAAATAATATGAATTTAATCCTTCAAACTTGACCTTTTCTATTTTCCTGGACCGTGCACATTTTTCTAAGTCCGTGAAGATTATCCTCGTGTCCAAATTCAATCCATAACTCTTTCTTTCTTCTCCTTTTCTTCTTTGATATTTTCTGTTCTGGGAAATAAAAGGAGTTAAGGGAGAGAGAGAGAGAGAGAGGGTGAAAGGAGCCCAACTGTCCAGCAAGGCCGAGCATGCCACTCCTATCCTAACCCTAGCCCGATCAAAAATCCCTCTCGCTCCCCTGCTCGACCTCTAGCGTCGCCAGGGAGATACCCGACCCCCATCCCTTTCTCCTCGATCCACCTCTCCTCGATCCCCATCCCCCTCGTCTCTCCCCGCAGCACGCCTCGCTCGACTCCCTCCACCAGCGCCTCCTCCCGCTCGTGCCTCCTCCTGCCTCGTCCATGGAAGCTGCCGCCTCGACTTCTGGCTCCGGCCTCCGCCGGCCGCTCCCTCCCCGGCCTTGGCCTCGTCCCCGTCTACCCAGGCCGGAGCTCCCACCGCTGCGCCTTGGACAGGAGGTCCCTCACGGCTGCCCGCCGCCGTCCTTGTCCGCGTTCGTGGAACCAGGCCGCCGAGCTCCACCAAGCCCCGCCGTTGTGTTCGGTCGCTGCCGGCGACCACGACCGGCGCCGGCCATCCTCCTGCCGCTCCTGCTACTCTCCTCTGCTCTGTAGGGACGGCCCTTCCGTCCGTGGCTTCGCCTCCGTCGAGCTCGCCCTGCCGCCTCCGTTCTACTCCGGCCAGATCGTAGGGTCGACCTCCTGCAGGAGCTCCTTGCCCGCACCTGCCACTTGCTCCGCCTCCTCGTCGCTCCTCTCGGCCTCCCATCGGGGAGCTCTGTTGCCGTCGCCCCGCTGCCTTCTCTTGTCGCGACCAGGACCCCCCTCCTCGCACCTCTGGTCACCTCGCCACCCCATCACCCGTCACGTGCCCGCAGCCGCGCAACACCATCTCTCCGTCTCCACGCACCTCCGTTGACCTCCCGAGGCAGGGCCTTGGCAAGTCCCTTGATGCCCCTTCAGATTCATCAAGATCGGCAAGTTTGACTTCGGCGCCAAGTTCGTCTTCAAATCTGTACGACTACACCCGATGTGGGTTTCGGCAAGTACCTGGAGGCCACAACGACGTCAAGTACCACGACAGACCGCGAGCTCCACAGATCCGCCAAGTACCTCGACGCCCGATGCTGAAAACGGTCACCGAACCGGGAAACGCCAAGTACTAGGTCAACGAGGACCGCCAAGTTCGTCTTCTGCCGTCTCCGAAATCGCCAAGTACCACGACGAACCGAGAAAAACTACCGTCGACGTGCATTTTGCCAAGTACCACTACCATCGCTCGAACATCTACGAAACATGTACCACGACCATCGCGGAAGACCCCCGTGGACATCAAGTTCCGTGTCGTGACCCCGAACACCTACGGACATGAACCACTACTTCCCTCGACGACCCGTGAACGCCTACTTCCCTCTACGAACTTGGTCCGTTCCGACAATGCACACTTCGAAGGTATAACCCCGAGACAACCGCCGTGAACGAATGCATGTGTGATGTATGAGATGAACCACGTGTTTGCATCATTTGCATTTGTTCGTTGCGATGCTCCTCTTTTGTCATGCCACCATCTTGTGGGAACCCGGTATCCGGGAGCGCCCCACCATCCTTTGCACGCATCCGCACACTTCTCCTTTGCATCGGTATCTCAATCGAGTTACCGAGAACCGATGTGTTGCCGTGGCACCATTTTCGGATTCGTTGCCGTGGCACCCCTTTCGTTTCCGCCACGATGACAAATGCTTCATAATGCTCTTATCAACATTTTCATAAAATTGCTTAAAACTTGTTCATGTCATCCGCATCATGATAACCACAATTAAAATGTGTAAATTGATGTTTGGTTAAATTTGCTTAAATGCCATGTTAAAATGCTTTAATTCATATCTAATTAACCGTAACTCGGATTTTATTAATTTATATATGTAAATGGGGTAGAAAAATGCCTAGTTTAACATGGTGACCTTTATTTGCATGTTAAACAACTCTAAAATTGTGTTTAGGGCAGAACAGCACCAAACCTAATTTATGCTCATGAGGAGTTTCCGGAATTGTTGTTCGTTGCTTCCGGCCTCATTTAACCTTGACTAGATAGGTAGTTTTACTTTGCTTCACCTCTTGCCATGCTTAATAACATTTAATATTGTTGGCTACATAACCGAGAGAGAACTAAGTAATTGATGTGGTGTTCCGTCAATATGCAACTCGTTGCATATTGTGCTCCACTTAATTTGTAGGGTTGCTTGTGCACTTTGCCATGCCATGCCTCTTTAAACCGGACATGCATCATACTTGATTGTGCATCATGCCATGTTCATGCCGTGGTTGTTTACTATGTTGTGTGCTTCTTTTCCGGTGTTTGCTTCTTCGGGTTGGATCCGGTAACGTCGAGTTTGTGAGGACCCGTTCGTCTACGTCCGTTTGTCTTCTTCATGGACTCGTTCTTCTTCCTTGCGGGATTTCAGGCAAGATGATCATACCCTCGAAATCACTACTATCTTTGCTATGCTAGTTTGCTCGCTCTTTTGCTATGCCATTGCTATGATGCCTACCACTTGCTTGTCAGCCTCCCAAATTGCCATGTTCAGCCCCTAACCCACCTCTGTCCTAGCAAACCGTTGTTTGGCTATGTTACCGCTTTGCTCAGCCCCTCTTATAGCGTTGTTAGTTGCAGGTGAAGATTGAAGTTTGTTCCTCGTTGGACCATGGAGATGTTGTTCCTTGTTGGAACATGTTTACTTGTTGGGATATCACTATATATCTTATTTAATTAATGCATCTATATACTTGGTAAAGGGTGGAAGGCTCGGCCTTATGCCTGGTGTTTTGTTCCACTTTTGCCGCCCTAGTTTCCGTCATATCGGTGTTATGTTTCAGGATTTTGCGTCCCTTACGCGGTTGGGCTATAATGGGAACCCCTTGACAGTTCGCCTTAAGTAAAGCTCTTCCAGCAATGCCCAACATTGGTTTTACCATTCACCACCTAGCCTTTTCTTTCCCTTGAGTCGGCCGGCTCAAGGGTCATCTTATTTTAACCACCCCGGGCCAGTGCTTCTCTGAGTGTTGGTCCAACTGAGCGATGTCCGAGGCTACCCGGGGCAACTCTGGGCTGGCTTACCTGACGTCTGGCTCATCTGAGTGTGCATTGAGAAAGAGATATGTGCAGCTCCTATCGGGATTTGTCGGCACATTCGGGCGGTGTTGCTGGTTTAGTTTTACCCTGTCGAAATATCTTGTTGTACTGGGATACCGAGTCTGATCGGAATCTCTCGGGTGGAGATCTATTCCTTCGTTGACCGTGAGAGCTTGTTATGGGCTAAGTTGGGACACCCTGCAGGGATTTGAACTTTCGAAAGCCGTGCCCGCGGTTATGGGCAGATGGGAATTTGTTAACGTCCGGTTGTAGAAAACCTGAAGTCGACCTTAATTAAAATGAATCAACCGCGTGTGTAACCGTGATGGTCTCTTTCCGGCAGAGTCCAGGAAGTGGACATGGTTGTTGGAGTTATGCTTGACGTAGGTAGTCCAGGATCACTTCTTGTTCATATTTTATCGACCGTGCTTTGCCTTCTCTTCTCGCTCTCATTTGCGTATGTTAGCCACCATATATGCTAGTCGCTTGCTGCAGCTCCACCTCATACCTTTACCTTACCCATAAGCTTAAATAGTCTTGATCGCGAGGGTGCGAGATTGCTGAGTCCCCGTGGCTCACAGATACTTCCAAAACCAGCTTGCAGGTGCCGATGAGACCGTGCAGATGACGCAACCAAGCTCAGGAGGAGCTCGATGAAGATCTTGTCCTTTGTGTTGTTTTGTTCTAGTTGATCAGTAGTGGAGCCTAGTTGGGGTCGATCGTGGACCTTTGTCGCATTTGGGGTTCTTCTTTTATTTTGGTGCCGTAGTCGGACCTTGAGTGTATTTGTATGATGTAATGCTTTATTCATGTATTTGTGTGAAGTGGCGATTGTAAGCCAACTATGTATCTCTTTCCCTTATTATATTACATGGGTTGTGTGAAGATTACCTCACTTGCGACATATGCCTTCAATGCGATTATGCCTCTAAGTTGTGCCTCGACACGTGGGAGATATAGTCGCATCGAGGGTGTTACAAGTTGGTATCAAAGCCTTCCCCGACCTTAGGAGCCCTCATTGCTTGATCGTTTTTAGCGGCCGAGTTGTGTCTAGAAAAATGTTTTGAGTCATTTAGGATTTATATGTCGGAGAGCTTAGGAATTCTTTTTACTTCCCAGTCTCCTCATCGCTCTGGTAAGGCATCCTGACGTCGAGTTTTGACCCTTCTCTTCTCAAATTTCACTAAATTTTTTTTAGGATCACGCGAGTATCTTGGAATCGTTCCGATGGTTTTATGATGAGAACATTGTCTTGGTGCCTCCTGTCAGGGGTTTAGTGGAAGTGTCCCGGGGAGTTGAGCTCCGAGGTGTTGTCATCATAATTTTATCGTTGCAATTCTGGTATACTTGAGATATGTTCGCGACATCAAAAATCTCTTTTATGTAGTTCGTTGGTGAGATAACCTCGACGCCACCTAGTACTGGGGCGGGAGTTCGGGAGTATCGCCATAACTTGTATAACGGATGCTTTTCGAAGGTTGAGGTAGATGGTTTCCGAAGGTTTCTTGGTTATGTGTTGAAGGATGGATACAGCTGGATGTAGGATTTGCTAGTTTGGGTGAGATATTATGCTTCCCCTGTATCCCCAACACCTGATTGCATAACTGGAAAGTTTCGAGAGTTTCATAGGTGGGAATTCAAGTAGCTCTTAGGATATCCTTCCGACAGATGTATGATATGAAATTGGGGTTCGACGTCTAGTGGTTCGCCTATTCACGGTCGATTTTACAGTGGTCTCGTTGTGTCTTAAAGAGTCCTTGGCTATGCTGACTCGGGGACGCTTCGTATGTCATGTGCACTGCCTTGTACATGATGGTGCTGTACGATCGAGCCCGTGTAGGCCCCACCACAAAAACTTCGGACGGAATCTCTATCATATGTTTGTTCCGGCTTATTTTGCAAGCCAACCCTTTGTTTTTGTTTTGAGTTGTGGTATTCGAGTTGCTTCGAAGTCAAATGTTGATTCCATACCTTCCCAAAGTGGTGCTCTCATACCCCGATGTGAGTACTAATCCTTCTCGGTCATCGAGACTATCATGTCAATCCCTTTTAACCGGCGTGTTTCTCTTCAAGTGGATCCGATCACTTCAATATTCGCAAGATCAAATATCAGTTTCTTCTCAATGGTGTTTGTTTCATCCATCTCCAAGTTGCCTTTGTTTTTCCCGCCCACCCACCCTTTTTCTTCAAGGATTCAGATTTCTTAATCAAGTATTCATCTTATTGATGCGAAGTCTCTCCATTCTGTTTCCTTCATGTTTTTACCCGGTGTTTCTCATGAAGATGCCCTACAAGTTCATCATTCTTCATTCTTTTCATCTCCGGTGGTTCCAAGTCAAGCGTTGTTGATCATATCCCTTTCCTCGTTTCAATGCTTTCTCATGCCGGTGCAATTCTTAATCGTTCACCTCTCGCTATTCTATTTATTCCAGAGTGCTCAAGATATCTCAAGATTCGTGTTTTCCACACTGCATTCGTTCTAGCTCTTTCGAGAGTGGTATCTCATTCAAGTCATTTAATTCAACCGGTGCATTCCCTGTTTTAAATCGTTCAACGGTGTTTTCTCTTGAGTGGGCCCTAACCCACAGGTCTTTTCCCAGGATCTTACCTGACTCCTCTTATTTTCCCGGAGCTATCCTCAAATTTCTTTTCGAAGTTTGACGTAAGAATGAGTTATCATCAGTCAAATGCCTTTCTCCAAATCTTTCAAATTCTTTTCATCGTTGGCTCAACCTTTTCCATTATTCATTCCGGAGTGCCTCAACAGTTCACGGTGGTGTTTCTCGTTGTCATTTGAAGACCGAAGAAGAGTTTCTCTTTAATCTTGCTCCATTCTTTCAAGATTCGTGATTCTAGCTTGTTGCCATCCTCTCATAATTATTTTTCGATTGTGAGAATTCCTTTCACCCATCCGGAGCAATTCAAGAGTCTTTTCAGTTTGTTCATCTGGAGCCCATCATTTAAGAAGACTTATTCATTCCAGCTTTCAGCTCTCATACTCTAAATCATACCGGTGCAGCGTTCAAGTGATCTCTAATCGGTCCATGATCTATTATATTAAACTCCATCTAAATTCTCTCAAGCATCTTCGTCCATTTGCTAATTTTTCCCGTTGTCCCTTTATCTTTTCTTCGCTCATTTTCATTTCTTACGGTGGTTCGTGCAAGATTCCTCTTCTTTCGTTATCATATCGATGCATTCGTTGTTTCGATTCCACCGGTGTTTCGTTGAAGGCATTCTCAAGTTGTGCTATATCTATCTTAATCCTTTCTACGAGAATAAGTAGTGTGCCAAATCCGTTGAGTGTCATCAATTTAATTGGTGAAGGATACGCATAACATAATTCTTATTCTTGTTTCATCCAAGTGATCTATTCTTTATTCCGAAGCTTCATCTAATCATTGCAAGGATTCTCCTTGTGGTTTCAATTTCTCTGTCTTTTTATTCTTTTGTTACCGGAGTTTTCATAGATGTTCTACATGATGTTTCATCAAGGATTTAACTCCTTCTCGAAATGTTCATCAAGTTTCTTTCACAGAAACTCAAGCATTCTTCATCTTGCATTCCGAAGTGCAATTTCTTTCTACCGTATCTTTGGAGGTGGTTTTACATCATTCTTGATAATTTGAGTTCTTGTTTCACATGTTATTAAGAATGAGGTGTTTTAGATCCACCAATATCTTCTTTGGAGTTATCTTGGGTTATATTTCACCAAAGCCTTCCCTAAGGTTTGTTGCTATCTATGGTGTTTACAAATGATCCAAGTTCTTCATTTATCCTCCCGGTGAAATAAGTTCTCGTCTTCTTGTTCATATCAATCCAATACATCGTTTCCGTTAGTGGCAGATTTTCAACTCTTGGTTTTGAGATGTTTTCCATAAGCCCACTTCAAGCCTATCTTTTCGTTGTTGGTTTTCCAACAACTCCGTTTGACCTTTCTCCTAAGGATGCCTTCTCAAGCTCTTTTGGCAGAAGTTGGCATTTTCTTCTCCATTCTCCTATTTCAATTATCTATCCTCTATTCTTTTGTTCTGGAGGCATTGTGATGTTGCTCTCCTCAACCCATCTTCTCGGATTGTCAGGACCATGTTTTGATCGTGCTTATCCTTTTAACCGGAGTGTTGTGTCCCTTTTGCTCAAGCTCTTTCATTTTACCAAGTTTTTCATCTCTTTTAAACCTGAGTGCTGTCCGAGATCTTTCTTACCCCTTGTTTCAATTCATTCAATAGTTACGGAAGCAGTGTATTGGGATTTCATCAAGTATCTTCTCATCTTATCAAGTTCTTATTCAATTCCTTTTCTTTTCAACCGGAGTGCTGCCCGAATTTTGGTTTTTCCTTGATCCTCTTCCTTAACCGGAGTGTTTTTCTATATATATCTTCCCTTCAACCTCAAGGTTTCGCAATGCTCCTTGTCCCTCGTTTCTAACAGAGTGTTTTCGACCTAGTTCACCTTCGTGGTATTCTTTTCTCGAATTTGTTCAACCTCGCAAGGTTCTTTGGTTTCACTCGTTTGTCAAAGAAGCAACTTAGTTTTACCTCTTCTCTTTCTCTTCCGTTTTCCCTCCGGTGCCATTCTAGATCTCGGGACGAGATCCTCTCATAGTGGTGGAGTGTTGTAACGCCCCAAGACCGGAGCTTCAGTTGCCTTCCTTGATTTCCGGGTTTCGTCGTGTGTTTTGTTTGGTCCGTTGCTTTTCATCTTTGCATCATGTGCATTGCATCATGTCATCATGCAACCCGTTTTAAAACTCAACTAAATAAATTGCATGGATCTTCGGTCCATTTAAATCGAGGGATATTCACACGGTGAAATTCTCTTTATAACATATCCTCCCAATATTAGGGAGCTATATTAAAATATTCCATTCTTTTGGAATTAAACAAAACACACTTGCAAAAATCCCAATGCCTTTTATTATTTCAACTCTTGGCCTCTAACTTTGCCACATGTCCTTTCATCATTTTCCGGACCACCTAATTTCTCAACATTTTTGGCCACTTTGAAAAACCTGTCCTAGTTCAAACCTTTTGAATTAAATTCAAAGTAATTTGAATTTAATCTTTCAAACTTGACCTTTTCTATTTTCCTGGACCGTGCACATTTTTCTAAGTCCGTGAAGATTATCCTCGTGTCCAAATTCAATCCCTAACTCTTTATTTCTTCTCCTTTTCTTCTTTGATATTTTCCGTTCTTGGAAATAAAAGGAGTTAAGGGAGAGAGAGAGGGTGAAAGGAGCCCAACTGTCCAGCAAGGCCCAGCAGGCCACTCCTATCCTAACCCTAGCCCGATCAAAAATCCCTCTCGCTCCCCTGCTCGACCTCCAGCGCCGCCAGGGAGATACCCGACCCCCATCCCTTTCTCCTCGATCCCCACCCCCCTCGTCTCTCCCCGCAGCACGCCTTGCTCGACTCCCTCCACCAGCGCCTCCTCCCGCTCGTGCCTCCTCCTGCCTCGTCCATGGAAGCTGCCGCCTCGACTTCTGGCTCCGGCCTCCGCCGGCCGCTCCCTCCCCGGCCTTGGCCTCGTCCCCGTCTATCCAGGCCGGAGCTCCCATCGCTGCGCCTTGGACAGGAGGTCCCTCATGGCCGCCCGCCGCCGTCCTTGTCCGCGTCCGTGGAACCAGGCCGCCGAGCTCCACCAAGCCCCGCCGTCATGTTTGGTCGCTGCCGGCGACCACGACCGGCGCCGGCCATCCTCCTGCCGCTCCTGCTACCCTCCTCTGCTCTGTAGGGACGGCCCTTGCGTCCGTGGCTTCGGCTCCGTCAAGCTCGCCCCGCCACCTCCGTTCTACTCTGGCCAGATCGCAGGGTCGACCTCCTGCAGGAGCTCCTTGCCCGCACCTGCCACTTGCTCCGCCTCCTCGTCGCTCCTCTCGGCCTCCCGTCGGGGAGCTCTGTTGCCGTCGCCCCGCTGCCTTCTCTTGTCGCGACCAGGACCCCCCTCCTCGCACCTCTGGTCACCTCGCCACCCCATCACTCGTCGCGTGCCCGCAGCCGCGCAACACCATCTCTCCGTCTCCACGCACCTCCGTTGACCTCCCGAGGCAGGGCCTTGGCAAGTCCCTCGATGCCCCTTCAGATTCATCAAGATCGGCAAGTTTGACTTCGGCGCCAAGTTCGTCTTCAAATCTATACAATTACACCCGATGTGGGTTTCGGCAAGTACCTGGAGGCCACAACGACGTCAAGTACCACGACAGACCGCGAGCTCCACGGATCCGCCAAGTACCTCGACGCCCGATGCCGAAAATGGTCACTGAACCGGGAAATGCCAAGTACTAGGTCAACAAGGACCGCCAAGTTCGTCTTCCGCCGTCTCCGAAATCGCCAAGTACCACGACGAACCGAGAACAACTACCGTCGATGTGCATTTTGCCAAGTACCACTACCATCGCTCGAACGTCTACGAAACATGTACCACGACCATCGCGGAAGACCCCCGTGGACATCAAGTTCCGTGTCGTGACCCCGAACACCTACGGACATGAACCACTACTTCCCTCGACGACCCGTGAACGCCTACTTCCCTCTACGAACTTGGTCCGTTCCGACAATGCACACTTCGAAGGTATAACCCCGAGACGACCGCCGTGAACGAATGCATGTGTGATGTCTGAGATGAACCGCGTGTTTGCATCATTTGCGTTTGTTCGTTGCGATGCTCCTCTTTTGTCATGCCACCATCTTGTGGGAACCCGGTATCCGGGAGCGCCCCACCATCCTTTGCACGCATCCGCACACTTCTCCTTTGCATCGGTATCTCAATCGAGTTACCGAGAACCGATGTGTTGCTGTGGCACCATTTTCGGATTCGTTGCCGTGGCACCCCTTTCGTTTCCGCCACGATGACAAATGCTTCATAATGCTCTTATCAACATTTTCATAAAATTGCTTAAAACTTGTTCATGTCATCCGCATCATGATAACCACAATTAAAATGTGTAAATTGATGTTTGGTTAAATTTGCTTAAATGCCATGTTAAAATGCTTTAATTCATATCTAATTAACCGTAACTCAGATTTTATTAATTTATATATGTAAAGGGGTAGAAAAATGCCTAGTTTAACATGGTGACCTTTATTTGCATGTTAAACAACTCTAAAATTGTGTTTAGGGCAGAACAGCACCAAACCTAATTTATGCTCATGAGGAGTTTCCGGAATTGTTGTTTGTTGCTTCCGGCCTCATTTAACCTTGACTAGATAGGTAGTTTTACTTTGCTTCACCTCTTTCCATGCTTAATAACATTTAATATTGTTGGGTACATAACCGAGAGAGAACTAAGTAACTGATGTGGTGTTCCGTCAATATGCAACTCGTTGCATATTGTGCTCCACTTAATTTGTAGGGTTGCTTGTGCACTCTGCCATGCCATGCCTCTTTAAACCGGACATGCATCATACTTGATTGTGCATCATGCCATGTTCATGTCGTGGTTGTTTACTATGTTGTGTGCTTCTTTTCCGGTGTTTGCTTCTTCGGGCTGGATCCGGTAACGTCGAGTTTGTGAGGACCCGTTCGTCTACGTCCGTTTGTCTTCTTCATGGACTCGTTCTTCTTCCTTGCGGGATTTCAGGCAAGATGATCATACCCTCGAAATCACTACTATCTTTGCTATGCTAGTTTGCTCGCTCTTTTGCTATGCCATTGCTACGATGCCTACCACTTGCTTGTCAGCCTCCCAAATTGCCATGTTCAGCCCCTAACCCACCTCTGTCCTAGCAAACCGTTGTTTGGCTATGTTATCGCTTTGCTCAGCCCCTCTTATAGCGTTGTTAGTTGCAGGTGAAGATTGAAGTTTGTTCCTCGTTGGAACATGGAGATGTTGTTCCTTGTTGGAACATGTTTACTTGTTGGGATATCACTATATATCTTATTTAATTAATGCATCTATATACTTGGTAAAGGGTGGAAGGCTCGGCCTTATGCCTGGTGTTTTGTTCCACTTTTGCCGCCCTAGTTTCCGTCATATCGGTGTTATGTTCCCGTATTTTGCGTCCCTTACGCGGTTGGGCTATAATGGGAACCCCTTGACAGTTCACCTTAAGTAAAGCTCTTCCGGCAATGCCCAACATTGGTTTTACCATTCGCCATCTAGCCTTTTCTTTCCCTTGAGTCGGCCGGCTCAAGGGTCATCTTATTTTAACCCCCCCGGGCCAGTGCTTCTCTGAGTGTTGGTCCAACTGAGCGATGTCCGAGGCTACCAGGGGCAACTCTGGGCTGGCTTACCCGACGTCTAGCTCATCTGAGTGTGCCCTGAGAAAGAGATATGTGCAGCTCCTATCGGGATTTGTCGGCACATTCGGGCGGTGTTGCTGGTTTAGTTTTACCCTGTCGAAATGTCTTGTTGTACTGGGATACCAAGTCTGATCGGAATGTCTCGGGTGGAGGTCTATTCCTTCGTTGACTGTGAGAGCTTGTTATGGGCTAAGTTGGGACACCCTGCAGGGATTTGAACTTTCAAAAGCCGTGCCCGCGGTTATGGGCAGATGGGAATTTGTTAACGTCCGGTTGTAGAAAACCTGAAGTCGACCTTAATTAAAATGAATCAACCGCGTGTGTAACCGTGATGGTCTCTTTTCGGCAGAGTCCGGGAAGTGGACACAGTTGTTGGAGTTATGCTTGACGTAGGTAGTCCAAGATCACTTCCTGATCATATTTTATCGACCGTGCTTTGCCTTCTCTTCTCGCTCTCATTTGCGTATGTTAGCCACCATATATGCTAGTCGCTTGCTGCAGCTCCACCTCATACCTTTACCTTACCCATAAGCTTAAATAGTCTTGATCGCGAGGGTGCGAGATTGCTGAGTCCCCTTGGCTCACAGATACTTCCAAAACCAGTTTGCAGGTGTCAATGAGTCCGTGCAGATGACGCAACCCAGCTCAGGAGGAGCTCGTTGAAGACCTTGATTATTTGTGTTGTTTCGTTCTAGTTGATCAGTAGTGGAGCCCAGTTGGGGTCGATCGGGGACCTTTGTCGCATTTGGGGTTCTTCTTTTATTTTGGTGCCGTAGTTGGACCTTGAGTGTATTTGTATGATGTAATGCTTTATTCATGTATTTGTGTGGAGTGGCGATTGTAAGCCAACTATGTATCTCTTTCCCTTATTATATTACATGGGTTGTGTGAAGATTACCTCACTTGCGACATATGCCTTCAATGCGATTATGCCTCTAAGTCGTGCCTCGACACGTGGGAGATATAGTCGCATCGAGGGTGTTACAAGAAACCACCCACGATCTCTCCCATGACGCCGCATTCGACGCGTGCCGTTCGGGGAGGGTGTGGTGGATGCGGAGAGAGATACGGCGTAACCTAGGTCGCGTGTGCCCGTGCCCTATTTTGGGCCTGGCCCAACAGCGCTCGGCACCGTGTATGGGCCAGGCCCGGGGGTTCCTGTCGGTGTACTAGAGTAGGGGTACCCTAGTATCCCGAACTTGTGCACGGGCAGCCGCAGCGTCCCACGGCAAGGCTTGCCGGGTGACCGGCAAGGTCCTCCGTGGTTCCTTTGGAGCCATTCAAGAACAAAGTATCCAAGACCCCGGCAAGAGGAGCTTGCCGGGAAGAAGGACAAGACCCCGGCAAGAGGAGCTTGCCGGGAAGAAGGACAAGACCCCGGCAAGAGGAGCGTGCCGGGAAGGCCAACCAAGGCATCTCAAGGAACTTGCCGCGACGCACCACGCGTCCCGGCAAGGCCCGGTGAGCGACAAGCTCCCGGACGCGACAAGACAACAACCACGGCAAGGTGCTTGCCACGGCAAGCCCCCACTCTGTACCTGCGCTCCAGCACATCCACCAACGTGTCGCTCTGGGGCCCTTCCAGGCGTACGTGGCGGGAAGCTGTGCAGCCAGCGGTACACGGTGGCAAGCAGCGCTGACAAGATTGCCATCGTGGCGAGCGGTGGCGCCCCTGGCGGTCCCTATTGCACTATTTAGGCGACACAGACGAGCATTTAATGCCCTTGTCCCCTGCCGTCAGGGTTAGGTATGATACACTGTAGTAGGCAGCGGTGCCAACCACCACACCTTTTCCATTTTTACCCTCGTCTACATTGCCACCTGTCGGTGACCCCTTGAGCATATAAAAGGAGGCCCATGCGCAACGTAGAGGGGGGATGATCATTCTCACGCTCGGTCTCGCTAGCTGCTGGAGTGTACTATAGCACTCGGCGCTCCCGAGCAAGAACACAATACAAACCACAAAGTAGGAGTAGGGTTTTACGCATCCGTGCGGCCTGAACCTGGGTAAATTGATCGCATGCTCGTGTGTTTCGCCTCGATCTGCTCTTCGTGCGATCTCCGCCCCCCTGCCGAACCAAAAAGGGGCTCGGTCCACCGGTCCCATAGGTGTTCGTGGGATTAGCACCCCCGACAGACGGGGTCACATCGATCTTGAGTCTCTGCTCGTTACCGCGTGCTCCTAATCCACTACGGTTTGGATATTTGATCCGAGGGGCCTCTGGCCTGATAGCACTAACCATCACGTGGGCATAGTATGGGCATTCTGCGTCGTATACATCAGCCGAAGCTTAATAGACGTCAGCGACTGAGCGGCGCGCGCCGGGTTGGGCTGCATAAGCTCCTGCCTTGTTGAAGGAGGTAGCTAGGTCTGCTCACCGGCCGCGTACGCAACGTGCAGGAGTTCTCGGGGAGATGGCCCATGACCCCTGGGGGGCATAGGTTTAGTCCAGCGTGCTGGCCTCTCTATTAAGCCTAGGTCGGGTTGCGGCGTATTGTTTGGCCGAGGCCAGGCATGACCCAGGAAAGTGTGTCCGGCCGGAGTTAATCAAGCGTGGTGGGTAAGTTGGTGCACCCCTGCAGGGAAGAAAACATATATCGATAGCCTGTCCTATGGTAACAGACACTTGGAGTTGTATCCCGATCGATACAACTAGAACTGGATACTTGAGATGAGGAATGGATATGAGAAATGGATGGTGATGAGGAATTGATTGTGATGAGAAATGGATAGTATGGCTCTGGGATTACTTTCTCGCAGGGAGTCGAGAAAGGATATCTGGCCGAGGTTGATAACACTGCCTACTTTACATTATGTTGATATGTACTCTTCTATATGCTGCAAGATACTTGAAGATGCTAGTCTTCGATAGGCTAGGCTTTCCCCTTCTCTTCTGGCATTCTGCAGTTTAGTCCATAGATACAACCCATTCCTTTGATAAAGATGCATACTTAGTTTAGATCTGATGCAAGTCTTGCGAGTACTTTGGATGAGTACTCACGGTTGCTTTGCTACTTCTTTTTCCCCCATACCCGATTGTTGCGACCAGGTGACGGATCCTAGGAGCCAGACGACACCACTGATGACTACTACTACCCGGAGGATGCCTACTACTACGTGAAGACCACAAACGAGTAGGAGTAGTTAGGAGGCTCCCAGGCAGGAGGCCTTGCCTTTTCGATCGATATTGCTTTTGTGCTAACCTTCTTAAGGCAATCTTGTCTAACTTATGTTTGTACTCAGATATTGTTGCTTCTGCTGACTCTTGTGTATTCGAGCTTATGTATTCGAGCCCTCGAGGCCCCTGGCTTGTAATATAAAGCTTGTATTATTTTAATTTGTGTCTAGAGTTGTGTTGTGATATTTTCCCGTGAGTCCTTGATCTTGATCGTACACATTTGCGTGTATGATTAGTGTACAATTGAATTGAGGGCGTCGCAATGAGCACTTTCGAAAGTCTGAGCCGTCATATCATCTTGAAATTTACTAATTCACCGTAGGCACCTCGTCATCGATGGGAATGTCTCCTCCCACTGAATGTGCATTGCCAAAAATCCTGAAATAAATTAAGAAATAAATGCGAGCACCAGGGCTTGAACCCCTCTAACCATCCAAAACATGTTGGTTCGCTCCAACATTGTCGGGGATATACCCCGCGGTATGACCCGACTGGAGTTGTAAACCGGCTGGGACTTGGTAAACCGGCGGATGGTGACACTTGGGGGCTAATGCAAAGTCATTTTTTTGCTCACCTTATTGAAGACCCGACTCATCACATGGTAATGAGCCGACCCTTGGGGGCTACCAATTGCCTCTGTCAACAATTTAAGGTACAAAGCTTTTTATCCATTACATTGAAGGGTCCACTGCTCAGTTGGTAAAGCACAAGGCTCTTAACCTTGTGGACGTGAATTCAAGCCCCATGATGGGGGTTACATCATATGATGTTATTTTCATTGAAGAATATATCAAAGTCCCAGCTCAATATTATCTTACTGAGCCGACCCTTGGGGGCTACACGTTGATGATCAAAGTTTAAAAGATTATATTTACAAAGTCCTTGCTCATTATTGCATAATGACCCGGCCCTTGGGGGCTACACTGGTTGAAGTTTTTATGAGAATAAGGCAATTTCAAGTCCCAGGTTGCTGCAAGCATGACAACCCGGCACTTGGGGGCTACATATGTAGAATACTCAATTCTGACTAGTGATTGATGAGCAACCTGTATTTCTTCAAGATTGTGATATTCATATTGAAGCAAGTCTTAAGCTATTGCTATGCTACCTTCTTAAGACTTGGGGGCTACAAGTGATAGGCATATAAGAGGTATATTTTCAAGCTTCATGTTAACTACAATTATGACCTGGTGCCATCAATATTTGTAAACCGACAATGATAAACCGGCAAGTTAAAGTCTTAAACTGGCACAGTTCTACATTCTCAAACCAGCAAGTTCTACATTCTTAAACCGGCTGAAGATCAAATGAGTATTTCAAAGGACAATATTTTTGTTAAGCATTGGGAGCTGAAGTCAAAGGAGTTATTCTTCACAATATTTCTCTATGACAAACCGATGTCAGCAAATTGATTATGGAGTTGGTCTATTGACTTGGATTTTATAGAAGAAGGAAGTGACAAGGACTTAAGGATAATCAAGATCAGTTTAACATGGATAAATCCAAATTAAACTGGGGGCTAATGTTGGGGATATACCCCGCGGTATGACCCAACTGGAGTTGTAAACTGGCTGGGACTTGGTAAACCGGCGGAGAGTTAAGACAGAGAGTCAAGACAGATGACTAAGACAGACGGTAAACCGGCATACAATGTTAAACCGTCAGACAATGTTAAACCGACAGACAATGTTAAACCGGCAAACGTTAAGAAGCCCAGGAAGGGAAGTCAAAATAGTTTAAGTTAAAGTCCGAGTTGGACTCCACATGTAACCCGCCCCTTCAACATATATAAGGAGGGGCAGGGCTTCTCAAAGGGGGACAAGCAAGAAACAATCTTAGGGCTAGACACAACTAGAGGAGAGCCGGTTTACGGTGACTCCCTCGTGATGATAATGAGATGTAGCCTCAAACAACATGTAGGGTTGTTACCGGATGATGTTTTCCGGGGCCCGAAGATGTCTAAACCCTTGTCTTGTGTTGCGTCTCCCAATTCCTCTCAACCCCTCTCAAGCTACCACATAGATGCATTGGCCTCGCGACTAAGTCCTCACACTAAGGACATCTGACGTGTTAATTCCACGACAAACATAAAGAATATATGGGAGTGGAGATTCATAGTATAAGTTGCCGCTCATATGCCACTATATTAGCTCTTTCTTCGATGGTACAGATCATCGCTAATGGGCTTTTTCTTTTGCGGGGGATCGCTAATGGGCTTCAATGGTGACATACAAGCGATGACACTAATAGATTACCGCTGACATGTCACAAGCCCACCAGTCAGAGGTGGATGTAGCACCTACATCACGCAGTGTATATCCATGAAATCACCAGTTAGAGCAACTCCAGCGGACCCTGTAAAAGTTCGTATTGAAAAATCATTTTAGGGTAATACCGCAAAACACTTTTAAGGTATTGTCGGGGATATACCCTGCGGTGTAAACCGCCCGGAAGTTAACCTGACCGAACTTGGAGGTTTATCTAAAGACCCCGCTGACACTTGGCGAGTTACTAGCGACCCGCTCTGACCTGGCGGTTTACAAGCAACCCACCTGGTCATTATGACTCACTGGTGATCCGGCGTGCGGGACAGACAGATGAAAAGGCCCAAGGCCCAGAAGGCCGGTTCACGTTTAATGGTGGGCCGGTTTAAGAGGAAAGGCATGAGGAATATTTGTCCTACAAGGAGTTAAGACCTGGACTTATATCCGGTTTGTATTAGAGATAGACTAGTCCTAATCCTAATAGGGCTCTACATGTAACCCGCCCCTCCAACATATATAAGGAGGGGCAGTGCTCCCCAAAAGGGGGAAGATTCACAAGTTCCACAAGTTGGACAAGTTAGGTTTAGACAATAGCTCTCGAGATAGAGCACTCTTGTAACCGTGATCATCATCATCAATATCAATGAAGCAGGATGTAGGCTTTTACCTCCACCGTGAGGGGCCGAACCTGGGTAAAATATCGCGTCTCTCGTCCCGCTCAACCCCTCTCAAGCTACCACATAGATGCGTTGGCCTCGCGACAAAGTCCTGACACTAAGGACATCTGCCGTGACAATTCCATGACAGTTGGCGCCCACCGTGGGGCTTGCGCACGGTGGTGTTGAGTTCTTGGAGGGATCTCTTCTAGGGATCGAGGAGCTTTCAATTTTCGGGATGAGGAAGAGCCGGTCTGAAAAGATCTACATCAAAAGTTAGGGTTGCATTGCGTGCCATGGCACGTACTTATGATCTGGTGATCCGGCGTCAGGTTAATTTTTGGAGTATGTTCTTGAGGCTAGGGAGTTTTCCACTATAGATCCGATCCGTACCGACGACTTATGGTCAAATCAAAAGCAGCAGTGCCAATCCACCAAACCCTACTGATTCGTGCATACTATGGTGGGAGCACGTAAGAAAAAGCTGTGATTGTTCCATACGAAAAGAAAAACAGTAATTGGATTCGGCCTCGAAACCGGCCATGACCCGGAGGAAAACACAGGGGTGACCCGGACAGTGTCCTCGCCTTGAGGCGTCCGCCTCCGCCGCCGTTCCGGCCCCGTGACCACTGTGCCTCATGTTGCTCCGGCCAGGCTCTGTGGTGGTTGTTTTATATCGCTTCCCCTGCCGAGGCTAGTATGCCTCCGAGCCGGCCCTGCTGTTTCCCGCCGTGACTGCTCCGAGGTGCTGCTCCGCCGACCCGCCGCCGTGCCTCCAAGCCGGTCCTGAGTCGACCTCGCCTCCGCTCCATCTTCGCCTCGCGCGGTTTCCGGGCGGTTCACAGCTCCGCTGGCCTCGGCCTTGACCCGCCATCGCAGGGTCGTCCTGGTTTCCCGCGTTCGGCCCCGCCGGTTTGTCAGCCAACTCCAATTGCCGCTCCAAGCCGGCCCACCATGGCCTCGTCTCACCTAAACTGCCACTTTCGTGGTGTGCTTCGTCGCTCCCGTGTCAAGCCGACCTATCGACCAGCAGGCCTCGCGCCGTTTCAGCCTCGACTTCCGCTGGGGTGTTACAGGCTGCAGCTGCGCCTTTGGCCAGGTTACCTCGTGCTTCCTGCAGCACCCGCGCCTCGCCTTGTGACACCGTCGCAGTTTTTGCCTTCTGCTATGGCTGAGGCTACGCCTCAAGCTTGCCCAGATTCGCCTTTGCCGGGGACTCTCCGGTGTTCGCTGGATGCTGCGCTTCAATGCCGCTTCACCCGCGGTGTAACACCCTCGATGCGACTATATCTCCCACGTGTCGAGGCACGACTTAGAGGCATAATCGCATTGAAGGCATATGTCGCAAGTCAGGTAATCATCACAAACATCCCATGTAATCTAGATAATGAAAAGGTATAACATAGTTGGCTTACACTCGCCACGTCAATCAAGTACATAAATAACATACATCAACCAAACACTCATGGCCCGACTACGGCGCCAAAATAAAAGATAACCCAACAAGCGACATGGTCCCGATCACCCCAACTGGGCACCACTACTGATTGTCAGGAAAAGAAACATAGTAACGCTGAGAGTCCTCGTCGTACTCCCACTTGAGCTCAAGCGCGCCATCTGGAGCTGTATCATCTGGCCCTGCATCTGGTGTAATAGTAATCTGTGAGGCCACCGCCGAGAAGAGGCCATCACGGTAACACACTTGGTTGATTCATTTTAGTTAAGTTAAGGTTCAAGTTATCTACAATCGGACATTAACAAATTCCCATCTGCCCATAACCGCGGGCACGGCTTTCGAAAGTTCAAATCCCTGCAGGGGAGTCCCAACTTAGCCCATGACAAGCTCTCACGGTCAACGAAGGAATAGACCTCCACCCGAGACATTCCGATCAGACTCGGTATCCCGGTACAACAAGACATTTCGACAGGTTAAAACAAGACCAGCAACACCGCCCGAATGTGCCGACAAATCCCGATAGGAGCTGCACATATCTCGTTCTCAGGGCACACTCAAATGATCTCTCCATACAACTAAAACTAAACCTCATGTTTCCCTGAGGGGGCGCTCCACATGACTCTAGTTCGGACCAACACTCAAAGGAGCACTGGCCCGGGGGGGGGGGGTTCAAAATAAGATGACTCTTGGGCTCCGGAAACCCAAGGGAAAAAAGGCTAGGTGGCAAATGGTAAGACCAATGTTGGGCATTGCTGGAAAAGCTTTAATCAAGGCGAACTGTCAAGGGGTTCCCATTATAACCCAACTGCGTAAGGAACGCAAAATCCGGGAACATAACACCGATATGACAGAAACTAGGGCGGCAAGAGTGGAACAAAACACTAGGCGAGAGGCCGAGCCTTCCACCCTTTACCAAGTATATAGATGCATTAAGATAGCAAGATAATATAATGATATCCCAAGAAGTAAATAAATGTTCCAACGAGGAACGGTCTCCAATCTTCACCTGCAACTAGCAATGCTATAAGAGGGGCTGAGCAAAGCGGTAACATAGCCAATCAACGGTTTGCTAGGACAATGGTGGGTTAGAGGCTGAACATGGCAATTTGGGAGGCTAGAAAGCAAGTGGTAGGCATCATAGCATTAGCATAGCAAAAGAGCGAGCAAACTAGCATAGCAAAGATTGTAGTGATTTCGAGGGTATGATCATCTTGCCTGCAAAGTTGTCAGAGTTGACTGGATCCTCGAAAGCAAACTCAACAGGCTCCTCGTTAGCGAACTCGTCTACTGGCTCCACCCAAACAAGACAAACAAGCAACAAGAACACAATCAACCACGTGCAAGGATCAAACAAGATGATGCAAACATGGTATGCTATGCGGGATGCGATGCGGGATGCATATGCAAGATATGACAGGAAATGCATGAACCTGGCCTCAATTTGGAAAACCAAGTGTGCCACTTGAAAGATGGGATGAAATCGCTTGAAAACGATATAAAGATCACCGGAATCGGAGTTACGGTTTGGAAATGGCAAGCGATTCAAATATGACACCGGTCTGCGATTTACAGCAAGTAGGCATCTAAATGCAATGAGATGAACATGCTACAACACTCAAACATGACAACAAAATACATGGCAGGGAAGCATTCAAGATGCTTAACAAAAGTCTAGCACTGAGCTACGGCCAATTCATCCATTAGGAGGTTCAAACAAACATGGCAAAAATGCAAATGGTAAAGCAAATCTCAGACTTAGTGAAATTAACACTTGTCTGGAATTTCAGATCATATAGCCCTCTTCGGAGCAACAAAACAACATGCTACAGGACCTGAACATGACAAAGAAGAACATGGCATGGAGCTACTCAACAAGCTTAACAAAAGTCCCTTAGTGACCTTGAGCCAAAAGGGATCACAAAATATACTAACAAGCACACGAACATAGCAAAAAACATAATCAGTTTTCAGACTTAGTGAAAACTGGGACATGCTGAAGCTTAACTCACGAAGGCATGTTTACGAGCTCGATGCACTCACTACGGAGCAAGTCATGGCAAGACAAGCATACATCCATTAAGAAGGCACAAAATTCAAGCTATACATGGCAAGAACAATGGCATAGCACGCACGGATCAACTACAATAACATCGGCAAAATCGCAAACAAGTTGACGATTTGCCCAGATTCACAACGAAGCAAAAGTAGAGCTCGATTGACTCAAGCTAGGGTGCTCCATAAATGCAAACAAAGACATGGATAGATAGAGCACTACAATATTAACAAAACTCCTTTACTGATCATCCTCAAAAGAGGCACGGATCACTAGGAATCAACATGAGCATATGGCATCATGAGCTAAACAATCCCAGGACTTAGTGAAATTACTAAGTCCCTAAAAACAGATTTACCGGGTGCCTCACTTTGCAAGCTTGCACTAGGCACCACACACATCACAAAAATACATGGGTTGCACCTCTGGAAAGATGACAAAACCCTATACAAAACATATGTAGGACTCATGGGCATATCATGCACACAATAATCATGGCAAAAATGACAAATGTCTAAGATGAAGTAGCAGATCTGACAATTAACTTAAGTAGCCCTCTTCCAACAGCATTTCTGGCATCAAGATGACCTCAAATGAAAATGATGCACTGGAATGAAATGATGTACTCTCTGAGACGAACATTTTGATATGCTATATGCCAAAAACGGAGCTACGGATGCGGAGATATGACATGATGAACATGAGCACATGAACTAGGGTTTGGGGATGAAAAAGTCAACCGAGAATCTCCTCAGATCTAGATCCAGCGCGCGGATCAAGGCACGCCGGAGCAATGTTCACCGGCGCCGGAGTTGACGAGGGGAGGCGCGGGGCGAGGCCGGTCGCCGGCGGGGGCGCGGTCTTCGGCGCGGGCGAAGTCGCCGGAGCGACGAGGTGGCTGCGGGCGGCTGGTGGCGCACCGGCCGGCGGGGAAGGCGACAATGGCGCGCGGCGGCGGAGGTGGTCGGCGACGCCGGCGAGGGAGGCAGGCGGCGGCGCGGCGAACGAAGGCGGCGGGGTCGAGGCGCGGGCGAGGGAGCCGGGCGGCGGCGGCGCGCGGGCCGGCGCGGGGGGAGACGGCGGCGGTGACACGTGGCGCCGTGGGAGTGGCCGAGGCGGCGGGGCGGACGCGTCCGGTCCGTCCGGACGTGTCCGTCGGCGGCAAGATCTGATTTTCTAGGGTTTGGGAGAGGGGATCCGCGAATTTGGAGGAGGGGGTCTATATATAGGCATAGAGGGAGCTAGGAGAGTCCAAATGAGGTGCGGTTTTCGGCCACGCGATTATGATCGAACGCTCTAGATGATGGAGCAGAGTTAGGTGGGTTTTGGCCCAAATTGGAGGGGTGTTGATCTGCAACACACACGAGGCCTTTTCGGTCCCTCGGTTAACCGTTGGAGTATCAAACGAAGTCCAAATGATACGAAACTTGACATGCGGTCTACCGGTAGTAAACCAAGGCCGCTTGGCAAGTCTCGGTCCAATCCGGAAATGTTTAATCCCCACACACGAAAGAAAGCTAGAAATGGCCACCGGAGGAAAACGAAGCGCCGGAATGCAAAACGGACAATGGGGAAAATGCTTGAATGCATGAGATGACCACGTATGCAAATGCAATGCACATGATGCCATGATATGAGATGCATGACAAAGATAACAACACACGGAGACAAAGACCCAAACCCGAGAAAATAAATTAACTTAACGCCGGAAACGGTAAGAGTTGAAGTACATATTAGGAAAGTCATATCCGGGGTGTTACACGCGGCCCCCGATTCATCCTCGCCAGAGACAGCACCGCTGCACTTCACTGGTGTCACCTTCAAACCACCGCTAGATGGGCATAGCCGTGCCTCAAACCGGCTCCGCCTTGACTCGCCGGGATACGCGCATCCACTGTCTCGCCGCTGGGCCTGAGCCGGCTTCGCCCTGCCCAAAACGCACCACAAGTTGCCGTCGCGGGTGGATAGCAAAAAAAGTAATGAGCGGTGGTAACGGATCTGCTGTTGTTGCTGTCGCTTACGATTAAAAAAAAAGCTGATGCAAGGTCGTCATGGTATCTTATCACGTGAGGAAAGGAAGCAAAGGGGTACTACTACTAAACAAGAGCCACTCCGGTTTAAGGTCTCCTCAAGAGAGTGATTAAAGTGCCACTGGAGTCACCGTGGATTATTCACGGACGCTATGTATACGGACCATCCATCGTTCAAACAAGTCAGGTGATGTTTATCTAAGTTATTTTGTTGACATATATTGTTTTTATAAAAGGAATAATTACTTTCGACCGTATATTTTGATATGCAGGACAATTACTCATTATAAACGTGGTTTATATCATGTGTGCGGAGCATGCGCTGGCAACACCCTGCCCGGTGTTCGTCCGTGCCACATTACACGGTGAGTGGACACGTACAAGATGCCGCCCTTACGGCCCGGATTACATCAGCTTGCCGGGACAGCACCCGCGATTAACTCGCCCGTCCGTGCCGGTTTATGACACCGGTGCTGATTTTCCCCATCCGCACCGGTTTACAATGTTGCGGCCGAATCATCTATCTGAGTCGCCTCTGATGTTGCGGTTGTCTTTGTCGTCCGTCTCTCGCGGCCTGGTCTACATCAACATACCGGGCCGCACCTGTCTGCAGGAACTGTTTGAGCAAGTCACAGCTTGGGTAGCCCGGTTTTCTTTCAATAAATTGGAGGCAAATTATTATATACTATCAACTGCCGTCTGCACTGATGGTTCAATGGACATGCACACAAATTGCTGCCACTACAGTTTGGTCAACTTCAAATAGCCAGTTGGAAGGAACCATTGGCCGAGTTGCTGACACGGCTCATACGGGATCATTTATAACCCGCCGCAGTCACCTCAACCTTCTGTGGATTCATATCACGTTATCAACACCAATGATATACAGGTTATGCCGATTTATATCACGGTCAAATCTGGAGAATCTCAAGCCAACTCCTCGAGTCACCTTGAGAATTGGGGGCTACAATGATATGACTTAGCAAACGTTGCCGGTTTTCAGTGAAATCAAGAACCCCAATACGTTGGAGGGAAAGATAACCCGGTCCCGGATTCACATCGTGCTGTCAGAAGATTTCCGGATTAGAAAGTATATGACAGTTACAAATCATGGCTCAATGAAGAAGTTTCGGGTCATCAGAAAAGGATTCCGGTTTACAATCCGGTACAAGGGAAATTTGTTCTCCGACAAAGCTTTGAAGCTCTCAAATCCGGTTTAAGAATTTCCGGTTCAAAAAGGAATTAACTTCTCGCAAGTTCGAGTTTAAAGGCCGTCAGAAAATTTCCGGCTGAAAATGAAGATTCTGGTTTAAAATCTGGTTCAAGGGAAATATATCTCCCACAAAGCTTTGAAGCTCTCAATATCCGGTTTAACATCCGGTTCAAGAAGGATTTTTCTCTTGCAAAAAGTTAAAGGGTGCCAAAGAGGACCTGCTGCCATGATGCGCGGTTCAAACATGGGTATCCTGCCTTATTGGCTTATCATATTATTGATCACTTGGGGGCTTGGTCGTATCCGAACCATAGCAACACCTTTTGATAGGCGTAAAGCCACAGCATCACTTGGGCACTTGTGGTCATGTCTGAACCATAGTCACGCCTCTTGATGGGCGAGAGCCACCAGATCACTTGGGGACTTGGTCACGTCTGAACCAGTCATGCCCCTTGATCGGCCTAAGGCCACAAAATCACTTGGGGGCTTGGTCGAACCCGAACCATTGCCATGCCACTTGATCGGCATAAATGCCACGGTTTCATTTGGGGACCTGGCTGACTTGAACCATAGCTACACCTATCGGGAGTTTGGTCGTGTCCGACCATGGTAACGCCATCTGATCAGCTCAAATAAGCCTCTTTTTACAAACGGTTTTATCATTGCCTTTGCTTCACAATTTTCTTTGATAGATATTTCTTTCTTTTTGTTGCGTTTTAAAACCGACATTTCTTAAACCGGTTCGACTGTCAATTACAATCGGACGGGACACGGTCAAATCTTAATCCGGAGACTATCTGCCCGGTTTGATTTTCTGTTACCATCCTATTATGGAGTAAACCGGTGTTTGTCAAACCGGCTCGGCTTTCAACTACAAGTTGTCAGTACACGATCAAGTTATAATCCGGAGTCTATCAGCCCAGTCTGGTTTGACTACAAGTCACCAGTATTATATATGGTTAATCCGGTGTTTATCACAGCCCGACACGGTTTTATCATAAACCGGCACAATATGGAAGGAGTTATCAGTACTCAAGATTTGGGTTATGACCCTTACTACAAAAAGTTGGTAAAACCAACAATGTGATTCAATGTGACAGGACACTTTAAACTTGTTGTATGCAGAAACAGGTTTGTTAAGCCGGCCTGGCTTTTGGACTATAAGTCGCCAGTATATATATATATATATATATATATATATATATATATATATATATATATATATATATATATATATATATATATATATTTGGATTGCGCCATTGGAATTATGCGCTTATAAATCATTGGGTTATATTATTCAAATAGCCAAACTTGGCTGAATTTTCATTGTGATATTGAATGAATAAGGTTTTCACCGAATTATATTATCTTGAATAGCCAACATGGCAGAATTTTTATGGTTATTAATAACCGGTATTATTGAGTTTTCAAAGTCGCTTTAGCGCAATGGCTATTATTTTATCAAAGGATACGATTCATTCTACAATTGAAGAAATAGTCCCGAGTCGCTGCAGGCTTACGACCCGGCACTTGGGGACTACATTATTCAAGTTGAAGTTATATCAAATATGCAAGTCTCATGTCACTGCAAGCATGCACCATGACACTTGGGGGCTAATGCAAAGTCATTTTTACTTGTCTTATTGAAGACCCGACTCATCATATTATAATGAGTCGGCCCTTGGGGGCTATCAATTGCTCCTGTCAACAATTCAAGGTACACAAGTTTTCGTCCATAATATTAAAGGATCCATTGCTCAGTTGATAAAGCACATAACTCTTAACCTTGTGGACGTGGGTTCAAGCCCTACGATGGAAGCTGCATTATAATATGTTATTTTCATTAAAGTATATATACCAAGTCCTGGTTTAGTATTATCTTACTAAGCCGGCCCTTGGGGGCTACACGTTGCTGTTCAAAGTTTACAAGATTATATTTACAAAGTCCCTGCTCATTATTGCATAATGACCCGGCCCTTGGGGGCTACACTGGTTGAAGTTTTTATGAGTATCAAGCAATTACAAGTCCCAGGTTGCTGCAAACATGATAACCCGGCACTTGGGGGCTACATATATGGAGTATTCAGTTTTGACATGAACAAACCGGATTTCTTCAAGGTTGAAACACTTATTGGAGCAAGTCTTAAGTTATCACTATGTTCTCCTCTTAAGACTTGAGGGCTACAGGTATTATGCATATAAAGGAGGAACATCTTCATTTATCAGTTTTGAGCAAATCAGGAAGATCAATTACATGACCCGGTGTTGACAATAATTATGACTCGGCACCATCAATATTTATAAACCGGCCATTTGGTAATATTAAACCGGCAAGTTTTACATCTTCAAACCGGCTGAACATCAGATAAGTATTTTTAGACCCATATTTCTTAAACTGGCGGAGCTGAGTCAAAGGAGTTATTCTTCACAATATTTCTCGGTGACAAGCCAATGTCGGCAAATTGATTATGAAGCTGGTCTGTTGACCCGGATTTCCCAGAAGGAGGAATAACAAGGACTTAAGGATGATCAGGTACCGGTTTATAAAAATTCTTAACCCGGAGCATAACCTATCAAATTTGTTCTTGTGTTTATTTTGCAGCATAAGTTTACCATGAATAAATCCAAGCTAAACTTGGGGGCTAATGTCAGGGATATACCCCGCGGTGTAAACCGGCCGGAAGTTAACCCGGCCGAACTTGGAGGTTTATATGAAGACCCCGCTGACACTTGGCGAGTTACTAGCGACCCGCTCTGACCTGGCGGTTTACAAGCAACTCACCTGGTCATTATGACTCATTGGTGATCCGGCGTGCGGGATAGACGGATGAAAAGGCCCAAGGCCCAGAAGGCCGGTTCACGTTTAACGGTGGGCCGGTTTAAGAGGAAAGGCATGAGGAATATTTGTTCTACAAGGAGTTAAGACCTGGACTTATATCCGTTTTGTATTAGAGATAGACTAGTCCTAATCCTAATAGGACTCTACATGTAACCCGCCCCTCCAACATATATAAGGAGGGGGTAGGGCTCCCCAAAAGGGGAAGATTCCCAAGTTCCACAAGTTGGACAAGTTAGGTTTAGACAATAGCTCTCGAGATAGAGCCCTCTTGTAACTGTGATCATCATCATCAATATCAATGAAGCAGGATGTAGGTTTTTATCTCCACCGTGAGGGGCCGAACTTGGGTAAAATATCGCGTCTCTCGTCCCGCTCAACCCCTCTCAAGCTACCACATAGATGCGTTGGCCTCGCGACTAAGTCCTGACACTAAGGACATCTACCGTGACAATTCCACGACAGGTATGATTTGCTTATCGACATAACAGATCCCGTATAAACCCCCCTACGATCAAAATAAGAACCTTGCAAAATACTACTCTATCCCGTAATGTAAGATGTTTCTTTACACTAGTGTAGTGTCAAAAAACATCTTATATTACGAGATGGAGGGAGTAGCATAAAACCCTCTACAAGCAAAATAAAGATTGTAATCGGGTCCTTGTCCCAGTTGAGCTCCTGCTCCTGATCTCCTGCGGGGCTTGTGGTGGCGGGGATGGAGCCCGGTTCGCTCCCTGGTCGCCTATTAGGTGCGGCCTTTCCTCCTGGCACCTGTGCTTCTCCTCTCGGCACGCCCCACGCTCGGCCATTGGCCTTGTCCAGGGCCGTCTTCAGAAATTTGGGGCCTTAGTGTGAAATACAAATTGGAATCCTAAAATTAATAGAATACATGTTTTTCTGTAAAAGAAGAATGAATAAATTTAAACACTGCATAAATTATAGGCTTGCAAGGTACTAAAACAAAAAAAAAGGACCGAACCTCAATTTTAAATGAGCAACTATATAGGAAACCTTGGTGTGTGACAACTTGATTAACTGGCCTACTATTTATCTTCCCTAAATAATTTGATTGATGAACTATGCACACAATATACTCACCAATATGGTTATTCAATATAACAAGAAAGTCTAAATTTGGTTGACCGCACCTGGTTTAAGCACACCTGGTGGACAGATCGGTGATGCCCTCAAATTGGTATCGGCCATCGGCTGTTTCTACAAATGCATACTTTTTTCAGAACATGCAAAAGATTTGCGTGTCATATGTTAAGAATGGAAAAGAGTATTTACAGAATGGTGTTATAGAGAAGAACGGGCAGTCCGTCACAACTGGTACGCCCTACACTGCCGAAACTTGATACATGCCAGATTGAGTCACCATGACCCTTGTAATAGCAGAAGAGAGGACCAGAGCCGTGCATCGAATCTAATTGTTCCCAAGACCGAAACGCCGCATAATTTCAACGGGGAACGGCCAGAGTCAAATATATCAGGTTAGAGCATCACTTGTTTCAAAAAAAAAAAGGTTAGAGCATCAGAGAAGGCACCTTCTTGCGCTGCAGTGTGCTGACGACTTGCTGTGCCATAAGGAAAATCTTAATGCGAGCAGGGCTATGGGTTGTGCCTCCGGGCAGGAAACGAAACGATCGAGACAACGCCGTTAGCCTCCGTCTCCGTGCGGCGGCGCCCCTCTTCGGTAAGTTCGTCTCGGGAAGATCGGTAGATCGATCGACTTTTTTTTAGGGCTGATAGATCGATCGATAGACAGGTTGTGTCGATCAGGACTCTGGAAAGGCTCATTCCGAAAATTGAGGACTAGCCCAGTTCGGGAGAGCCATGGGCCTGCGCTAGCTGTGAAAAAGGGCCCAAAACGAAAAATTATACTATACATTGGCTCCGGGCCCTGTGCGGTCGCACAGCCCGCACAGACCCATGGACGGCCCTGATGATGGTGACACTTTCTTCCTTGGGTTTTTATCATTTATGTCATTAGTTGTGTCCCACTATTTAGTTTTGCTATTAGAAGTTACAACTGCTCAAAAATGCCATCAATCTGTGAGATACTTGCTCAAAAATGTCATTAGATATCTCAAAAATGCCATCATTCTGTTAGAGGTTTGCTCAAAAATGCCATTAGGCATTGTTATTTTTACGTCAAACCCGTTGACCATGTTCTATGACAAAAATAAGTCTAGACTCACATGTCAGTTCTCTCTATCTCACAATGATATGTGTGGCCCCACTTGTCAGGAGTAACCAAGCGAATAATTTTATAAGAAAATAAGAACGCTGTTGGGATCAAGTGAGCCCCATACTTTATTGTAGTGAGATAGAGGGAGAGCTGGCATGTTGGTTCATAGGTATTTATTGTTGGGGAACGTAGCAAAAAATTAAAAAATTTCTACGCATCACCAAGATCAATCTATGGATTCATCTAGCAACGAGGGGAATAGGAGTGCATCTACATACCCTTGTAGATCGCGAGCGGAAGCGTTCAAGAGAACAGGGTTGATGGAGTCATACTCGTAGTGATCCAAATCACCGATGACCGAGCGCCGAAAGGACGGCACCTCCGCGCTCAACACACGTACGGTTGGGAGAGACGTCTCCTCCTTCTTGATCCAGCAAGGGGAGAGGAGAGGTTGATGAAGATGCAGTAGCACGACGGCGTGGTGGTGGAAGCAGCGGGATCTCGGCAGGGTTTCGCCAAGCACCAACGAGTGGAAGAGGTGTCACGGAGGGAGAGGGAGGCGCCAGGGACTTGGGTGCGGCTGCCCTCTCTCCCCTCCACTATATATAGGGGCCAGGGGGGGAGCGCCGGTCCCTCTAGATCCCATCTAGATGGGGGGGGGGGCAAGGGGTGGCTTGGCCCCCAAGCCAAGTGGAGGCGCCCCCACCCCTAGGGTTTCTAACCCCAGGCGCAGGGGGAGGCCCAAGGGGGGCGCATCAGCCCACCAGGGGCTGGTTCTCTTCCCACTTCAGCCCATGGGGCCCTCCGGGATAGGTGGCCCCACCCGATAGACCCCCGGGACCCTTTCGGTGGTCCCGGTACAATAACTCCTCGTGACATCCGGGATCTCATCCGGGACTCCGAACAACTTTCGGGTTACCGCATACTAACATCTCTACAATCCTAGCGTCACCGAACCTTAAGTGTGTAGACCCTACGGGTTCGGGAACCATGCAGACATGACCGAGACAACTCTCCGGCCAATAACCAACAACGGGATCTGGATACCCATGTTGGCTCCCACATATTCCACGATGATCTTATCGGATGAACCACGTTGTTGAGGATTCAATCAATCCCGTATTCAATTCCCTTTGTCAATCGGTACATTACTTGCCCGAGATTCGATCGTCGGTATCCCAATACCTTGTTCAATCTCGTTACCAACAAGTCACTTTACTCGTGCCGTAATGCATGATCCCGTGACCAACTACTTAGTCACATTGAGCTCATTATGATGATGCATTACCGAGTGGGCACAGAGATACCTCTCCGTCATACGGAGTGACAAGTCCCAGTCTCGATTCATGCCAACCCAACAGACACTTTCGGAGATACCTGTAGTGTACCTTTATAGCCACCCAATTACGTTGTAACGTTTGGCACACCCAAAGCACTCCTACGGTATCCGGGAGTTGCACAATCTCATGGTCTAAGGAAATGATACTTGACACTTAGAAAAGCTCTAGCAAACGAACTACACGATCTTGTGCTATGCTTAGGATTGGGTCTTGTCCATCACATCATTCTCCTAATGATGTGATCCCGTTATCAATGACATTCAATGTCCATGGTCAGGAAACTGTAACGATCTATTGATCAACGAGCTAGTCAACTAGAGGCTTACTAGAGACATGTTGTGGTCTATATATTCACACATGTATTATGATTTCCGGATAACACAATTATATCATGAACAATAGACAATTATCATGAACAAGGAAATATAATAATAACCATTTTATTATTGCCTCTAGGGCATATTTCCAACAGTCTCCCACTTGCACTAGAGTCAATAATCTAGTTACATTGTGATGAATCGAACACCCATGGAGTTCTGGTGTTGATCATGTTTTACTCGAGGGAGAGGTTTAGTCAACGGATCTATGACATTCAGGTCCGTATGCACTTTACAAATATCTATGTCTCCATTTTGAACATTTTCATGAATGGAGTTGAAGCGACACTTGATATGCCTGGTCTTCCTGTGAAACCTGGGCTCCTTGGCAAGGGCAATAGCTCCAGTGTTGTCACAGAAAAGAGTCATCGAGCCCGACGCATTGGGAATAACTCCTAGGTCGGTAATGAACTCCTTCACCCAGATTGCTTCTTGTGCTGCCTCCGAGGCTGCCATGTACTCCGCTTCACATGTAGATCCCGCCACGACGCTTTGCTTGCAACTACACCAGCTGACCGCCCCACCATTCAAAATATACACGTATCCGGTTTGTGACTTGGAGTCATCCAGATCTGTGTTGAAGCTAGCATCGACGTAACCCTTTACGACGAGCTCTTCGTCACCTCCATAAACGAGAAACATATTCTTAGTCCTTTTCAGGTACTTCATGATATTCTTGACCGCTGTCTAGTGTTCCATGCCGGGATTACTTTGGTACCTTCCTACCAAACTTACGGAAGGTTTACATCAGGTCTGGTACACAACATGGCATACATGATAGACCCTATGTCCGAGGCATAGGGGACGACACTCATCTTTTCTCTATCTTCTGACGTGGTCGGGCATTGAGCCGTGCTCAATCTCGTACCTTGCAACACAGGCAAGAACCCCTTCTTTGACTGATCCATATTGAACTTCTTCAATATCTTGTCAAGGTACGTACTCTGTGAAAGTCCAATGAGGCGTCTCGATCTATCTCTATAGATCTTGATGCCTAATATGTAAGCAGCTTCTTCAAGATCCTTCATTGAAAAACACTTGTTCAAGTAGGCCTTTATGCTTTCTAAGAATTCTATATCATTTCCCATCAACAGTATGTCATCCACATACAATATGAGAAATGCTACAGAGCTCCCACTCACTTTCTTGTAAACGCAGGCTTCTCCATAAGTCTGTGTAAACCCAAACGCTTCGATCATCTCATCAAAACGAATGTTCCAACTCCAAGATGCTTGCACCAGCCCATAGATTGAGCGTTGGAGCTTGCACACCTTGTCAGCATTCTTAGGATCGACAAAACCTTCCGGCTGCATCATATACAATTCTTCCTTAAGGAAACCATTAAGGAATGCCGTTTTGACGTCCATTTTCCATATCTCATAATCATAGAATGCGGTGATTGCTAACATGATTCGGACGGACTTCAACTTCGCTACGGGTGAGAAAGTCTCATCATAGTCAACCCCTTGAACTTGTCGATAACCCTTAGCGACAAGCCGAGCTTTATATATGGTCACATTACCATCCGCGTCTTTCTTCTTAAAGATCCATTTATTTTCTATGGCTCGCTGATCATCGGGCAAGTCAGTTAAAGTCCATACTTCGTTTTCATACATGGATCCTATCTCAGATTTCATGGCTTCCAGCCATTTGTTAGAATCTGGGCCCGCCATCGCTTCTCCATAGTTTGAAGGTTCACCATTGTCTAACAACATGATTTCTAGGACAGGGTTGCCGTACCACTCTGGTGCGGAACGTGTCCTTGTGGACCTACGAAGTTCAGTAGCAACTTGATCTGAAGTTTCATGATCATCATCATTAACTTTCTCTGTAGTCGGTGCAGGTACCTCAGGAACATTTTCCTGAGCTGCGCCACTCTCCAGTTCAAGAGGCAATACTTCATCAAGTTCTACTTTCCTCCCACTTACTTCTTTCGAGAGAAACTCTTTCTCTAGAAAGGATCCATTCTTGGCAACAAAGATCTTGCCTTCCGATCTGAGGTAGAAGCCATACCCAATAGTTTCTTTAGACTTTAGGGTATCCTATGAAGACACATTTTTTCGATTTGGGTTCGAGCTTTTCAGGTTGAAGTTTCTTCACATAAGCATCGCATCCCCAAACTTTTAGAAACAACAGCTTAGGTTTCTTCCCAAACCATAATTCATATGGTGTCGTCTCAACGGATTTCGACGGAGCCCTATTTAAAGTGAATGCAACAGTCTCTAAAGCATAGCCCCAAAATGACAGCGGTAGATCGGTAAGAGATATCATAGATCGCACCATATCCAATAGAGTGCGATTACGACATTCAGACACACCATTACGCTGAGGTGTTCCAGGCGGCGTGAGTTGTGAAGCTATTCCACATTTCCTTAAGTGCGTGCCAAATTCGTGACTCAAGTATTCTCCCCCATGATCTGATCGCAAGAAGTTGATTTTCCTGTCACGTTGATTCTCAACCTCACTCTGAAATTCCTTGAACTTTTCAAAGGTCTCAGACTTGTGCGTCATTAAGTAGACATACCCATATCTACTCAAGTCATCAGTGAGGGTGAGAACATAACGATAGCCACCGCGAGCCTCAACACTCATTGGACCGCACACATCAGTATGTATGATTTCCAATAAGTTGGTTGCTCGCCCCATTGTTCCGGAGAACGGAGTCTTGGTCATTTTGCCCATGAGGCATGGTTCGCACGTGTCAAATGATTCATAATCAAGAGACTCCAAAAGTCCATCTGCATGGAGTTTCTTCATGCGTTTGACACCAATGTGACCAAGGCGGCAGTGCCACAAGTATGTGGGACTATCATTATCAACCTTACATCTTTTGGTATTCACACTATGAATATGTGTAACATCACGTTCGAGATTAAATAAGAATAAACCATTGAGCAGCGGGGCATGACCATAAAACATATCTCTCATATAAATAGAACAACCATTATTCTCGGATTTAAATGAGTAGCCATCTCGTATTAAACGAGATCCTGATACAATGTTCATGCTCAAACCTGGCACTAAATAACAATTATTAAGGTTTAAAACTAATCCCGTAGGTAAATGCAGAGGTAACGTGCCGACAGCGATCACATCGACCTTGGAACCATTCCCGACGCGCATCGTCACCTCGTCCTTCGCCAGTCTCCGCTTATTCCGCAGCTCCTGTTTTGAGTTACAAATATGATCAACCGCACCGGTATCAAACACCCAGGAGCTACTACGAGTACTGGTAAGTGTAACACCCCGGATATGATTTTCCTAATATGTAATCCAACTCTTGCCGTTTCCGGCGTTAAGTTATTTTATTTTCTCGGGTTCGGGTTTTTGTCTCTGTGTGTTGTTATCGTTGTTATGCATTTTATATCATGTCATTATGTGCATTGCATTTGCATACGTGTTCGTCTCATGCATTCGAGCATTTTCCCCGTTGTCCGTTTTGCATTCCAGCGCTCCGTTCTCCTCCGGTGGTCATTTCTACCTTTCTTTCGTGTGTGGGGATTAAACATTTCCGGATTGGACCGAGACTTGCCAAGCGGCCTTGGTTTACCACCGGTAGACTGCCTGTCAAGTTTCGTACCATTTGGACTTCGTTTGATGCTCCAACGGTTAACCGAGGGACCGAGAAGTCCTCGTGTGTGTTGCAGCCTAACACCCCTCCAATTTGGCCCAAAACCCACCAAAACCCTCTCCATCATCTAGAGCGTTCAATCACGATCGTGTGGCCAAAAACCGGACCTTATTTGGACTCTCCTAGCTCCTCCTATGCCTATTTAAAGACCCCTCCGAATTTCTCCTTCTCCTCCCCCCGAAACCCTAGATCCACTCATCATCGCGTGCCGCCGGACACAACCGCTACCGACGGACACGTCCGGATCCGCCCCCGCCGCCGCCACATGGCGCTCCGCCATTCGCCCACGCCCTCGCGACCACATCGCCGCCGGTCGGCCCGCCCGGGCCCGTGCGGGGCCCTTCCCGGCCCGGAGCGCAGCACCGCCCCGCGCCCTCCTCCTTCCCTGCGCCCGGTGCCCGGTGCCGCCGCGCGCCATTGCCGGCCTCGCTGCTCCGGCGAGGCACCGCCACCCCGACGCCATCACCGCTCCGCCGCCGACGCCCCCATCGCCGGAGTCCCTCACTGCCGCCTCGACCGCGCCGCCCAAGTCCCACTCCGGCCGGCCCCCGCTTCCCCGTCGAGCTCCGGCGGTCAACCTCCTCCCCGGTGAACAGTTTCTGGTGAGCCTCAAAGTCCACGCCCGGCTTGATCTGGATCTGAGAAATATCTCGGTTGATTTTTTTGCCCGAAACCCTAATTATTTGGCATTGTTCATCGCATCGTAACTCCGCATCCGTAGCTCCGTTTTGGGCATATAGTATATCAAAATGTTCGTCTCAGAGAGTACATCATTTCATATCATTGCATCATTTTCATTTGAGTTCATCTTGATGCCCGAAATGCTGTTGGAAGAATGCTATTTGAGATAATTCTCAGATCTGCTGCTCCAATTAGATATTTGTCATTTTTGCCATGATTATTGTGTGCATGATATGCCCCTGTGCTCTACATATGTTTTGTGATATGTTTTGCCATCTTTCCAGAGGTGCAACCCATGTATTTTTGTGATGTGTGTGGTGACTAGCACAAGCTTGCAAAGTGGTGCATTCATTAATGCTGATTTCAGGGACTTAGCAATTCCACTAAGTCCTTGATATGTTTATCTCAATATGCCATATGTTCATGTTGTTTCCTAGTGACCCGTGCCTCTTTTGAGGATGATCAGTAAGGATGTTTTATTAATCTTGTAGTGCTTTATCCATCCATGTCTTTGTTTGCAATTATGGAGCACCCTAGCTTGAGTCAATTAAGCTCTACTTTTGCTATTTCGTGAATCTGGGGAGATTGTCTACTTGTTAGCGATTTTGCCGAGGATGTTGTAGTTGATTCGTGCATGCTATGTTAATGTTCTTACCATGTCTAGCTTGTATAATGTGTATTCTTGATGGGTGTATGCTTAGATTGTCATGACTTGCTTTGTAGTGAGTGCTTCGAGCTCGTTAACATGCCTACTTGATATCTGATTTGCATGCTCCAGTTTTTCACTAAGTCTGTGATCTGATTATGTTTTTGCCATGTTCACATGCTTGCAAATGTATCTTCTGATCCCTTTTGGCTCAAGGTCACTAAGGGACTTTTGTTAAGCTCTTTGAGTAGCTTCATGCCATGCTTTACTATTCCATGTTCAGGTCCTGTAGCATATAGTTTTCATGCTCCAAAGTGTGCTACCTGATCTGAAGTTCCAGACAAGTGTTAATTTCACTAAGTTTGAAATCTGTTTGCCAAATGCCTTTTTGTCATGCTTGTTTGAACCTGTTAATGGATACATTGGCCGTAGCTCAGTGTTCATCTTTTGTTAAGCATCATGAATGGATCCCTGCGATGTATTTTGTTGCCATGTTTGGGTGCTGTAGCATGTTCATCGTGTTGCATTTAGATGGCTACTTGCTGTAAATCGCAGACCGGTGTCATATTTGAATTGCTTGCCATTTCCAAACCGTAACTCCGATTCCGGTGATCTTTATATCGTTTTCAAGAGATTTCATCTCACCTTTCTAGTGGCCCGCTTGGATTTCCAAGTTGAGGCCAGGTTCATTCATTCCTTGTCAAATCTTGCATATGCACCACATATCGCATCCCGCATAGTATACCATCTTTGCATCATATTGTTTGAGCTTTGCACGTGGTTGATTGTGTCCTTGTTGCTTGTTTGTCTTGTTTGGGTAGAGCCGGGAGACGAGTTCGCTAACGAGGAGCCCGTTGAGTTTTCTTTCAAGGATCCAGTCAACTCTGACAACTTTGCAAGCAAGATGATCATACCCTCGAAATCACTACTATGTTTGCTTTGCTAGATGCTCGCTCTTTTGCTATGCCTATGCTATGATGCCTACCATTTGCTTATCATGCCTCCCAAATTGCCATATCAAACCTCTAACCCACCATGTCCTAGCAAACCGTTGATTGGCTATGTTACCGCTTTGTTCAGCCCCTCTTATAGCGTTGCTAGTTGCAGGTGAAGATTGGAGACCGTTCCTTGTTGGAACATTATTTACTTGTTGGGATATCATTATATTATCTTGTTATCTTAATGCACCTATATACTTGGTGAAGGGTGGAAGGCTCGGCCTCTCGCCTAGTATTTTGTTCCACTCTTGCCTCCCTAGTTTCCGTCATATCGGTGTTATGTTCCTGGATTTTGCGTTCCTTACGCGGTTGGGTTATAATGGGAACCCCTTGATAGTTCGCCTTGAATAAAGCTTTTCCAGCAATGCCCAACCTTGGTTTTACCATTTGCCACCTAGCCTCTTTTTCCCTTGGGTTTCCGGAGCCCGAGGGTCATCTTACTTTAAGCCCCCCTGGGCCAGTGCTCCTCTGAGTGTTGGTCCGACCGAGCTGCCTGCGGGGCCACCTCGGGGAAACTTCAGGGTTGGTTTTACTCGTAGCGAGTCTCATCTGAGTGTGCCCTGAGAACGAGATATGTGCAGCTCCTATTGGGATTTGTCGGCACATTCGGGCGGTGTTGCTGGATTTGTTTTAACTTGTCGAAGTGTCTTGTAGAACCGGGATACCGAGTCTGATCGGAATGTCTCGGGAGGAGGTCTATTCCTTCGTTGACCGTGAGAGCTTGTCATGGGCTAAGTTGGGACTCCCCTGCAGGGATTTGAACTTTCGAAAGCCATGCCCGCAGTTATGGGCAGATGGGAATTTGTTAATGTCCGGTTGTAGATAACTTGAACCTTAACCTAATTAAAATGAATCAACTGTGTGAGTTGCCGTGATGGTCTCTTCTCGGCGGACCCCGGGAAGTGAACACGGTGTTGGAGTAACGCTTGCCGCAGGTTGCCCCCTAGTTACTCGTTCACGCTTTGCCCTCTCTTCTCGCTCTCTTTTGCGAACAGGTTAGCCACCATATATGCTAGTCGCTTGTTGCAGCTCCACATTTTTACCTTGCCTTACCTATTAAGCTTAAATAGTCTTGATCGCGAGGGTGCGAGATTGCTGAGTCCCTGTGGCTCACAGATTACTTTCAAACCAGATGCAGGGCCAGATGATTCCGTTCCAGATGACGCGCTTGAGCTCAAGCGGGAGTTCGACGAGGACTCACACCGATACTACGTGTCTTTCCCTGATGATCAGTAGTGGTGCCCAGTTGGGGTGATCGGGATCGTGTCGCATGTTGGGTTTATCTTTTATTTTGGCGCCGTAGTCGGGCCATGAGTGTTTGAATGTTGTAATGCTATTTATGTACTTTGATTGACGTGGCGAGTGTAAGCCAACTATGTTTCTCCCCTTTTATTATCTATATTACATGGGATGTTGTGAAGATCGCCTAACTTGCGACATTGCTTTCAATGCGGTTATGCCTCTAAGTCGTGCCTCGACACGTAGGAGCTATAGCCGCATCGAGGGCGTTACAAGTTGGTAATCAGAGCCTTCCCCGACCTTAGGAGCCCCCACTGTTTGATCATTTTTAGCAGCCGAGTTTGTGTCTAGAAAAATGTTTTGAGTCATTTAGGAATTATATATCGAAGAGTTTAGGAATTCTTTTTACTCCCCAGTCTCCTCATCGCTCTGGTAAGGCATCCTGACATATAGTTTTGACTCTTCTCTTCTCAAATTTCACTAATTTTTTTTAGGATCACGCGGGTATCTTGGAATCGTTCCGATAGTTTTGTGACGAGAACATTGTTCTTGGTGCCTCCTATCTTTAGGGGTTGTCACAGTGTCCCGGGGAGTTGAGCTCTGAGGTGTTGTCGTCACAATTTTATCGTTGCAGTTCTGGAATACCTGAGTTTAGTACGCCGACATCGAAAATCCCTTTTATGCAGTTCGTTGGTGAGATAACCTCGACGCCACCCAGTACTGGGGCGGGAGTTCGGGAGTATCGCCATAACTTGTATAACGGATGCTTTTCGAAGGTTGAGGTAGATGGTTTCCGAAGTTTTTCTCGGTTATGTGTTGAAGGATAGATACAGCTGGATGTAGGATTTGCTAGATTTGGGTAAGATATTATGCTTCCCCTGTATCCCCAACACCTGATTGCATAACCGGAAAGGTTCGGGAGTTTCATAGGTGGGAATTCTTGTAGCTCTAGTTCTTCTTCCACGGATATTTGGTTTGAGATTGGGATTTCTTACCGAGTATTCGTTCTTGATCCGTACCTTGTTGATTTATTCCTCTACCTAAATTCTAAGTGGCTTCTCAATTTATGGATATGTGACCATTTCAAGTGGAATGCATTCGTTCATTTTGTTCAGATGTGAAGACTTTATGTTGCAATTTCATCCCGCTTGATTCAGCTTCAAATTTTTATCTGTCAATGTGCTAACGGTTGTCACCCTCTTCAGGATGGCTCCCGCTAAGAGCACCAATCAGAATCAGAATCAGGATCTGCCACCACCTCCACCTCCTCCGGAGGCATGGCAAGCTGTGATGGCCGCAACCAATGCAAACACGCAGTTGATCATGCAAATTCTTCAAGAGCGCAATCAAGCGAACCAAGGCAACCAAGGCAACAATCAGAATCACTTTGCTACACTCAACCAGTTCCTTGCTAACGGGCCAAAGACTTTCAGCAATTATGTTGAGGCAACTGATGCTGACGATTGGCTCGTGGATCTGTGCAAGCATTTCGAGTGCAGTAACGTCAGGCCTGAGGACTTTGTCAAGTTCACTTCATTCCAACTCAAAGACCAAGCTGCAGAATGGTTCCAGCAGTACAAGGATTCCAGAGGAGGCCGTGTGATTACTTGGGATGAATTCCGTCAAGACTTCAAAGCTCATCATATCCCTCAGAGCATGGTTGAAAGCAAGCGTGAGGAATTCCGCAACCGGAAGCAAGGCTCTTTGTCTGTCTACGACTACAACAAATTGTTTCAGAAGCTCGCTCGCTTTGCTAAGCAGGACGTCCCTGATGAGAAGAGGATGATATACCAGTTCAGGGGTGGTCTCAGAGAAGAAATCCAGCTAGCTCTTGTTCTCTTTGAGCCCTTGAGGTACGATGAGTTCTACAACATGGCATTGAAGCAAGAGGCTGCTCAACTGAGGTGTGATGCTTCCAAGAAGCGAGTTAGAGACACTACTCCGTCTTCCTCTACTCAAGTGGCCAAGCAGCAGAAGTATTGGCTTCCTCCTCCTCCGTTCCGTCAGCCGTATCAGCAGAAGAGCAAAGGTGGTAGTGGATCTTCCCACCCGCCCAATCCTGGTTTTCAGAACAAGACTTCGTCTCAAGCTCCAAGATCAAGTGCTCCGTATCACCGTCCGCTTTCAGAGGTCACGTGCAACAAGTGCCAACAGAAGGGTCACTATGCCAACAAATGCTTCAATCAGAGGCATCTTCCTCCTCCTCCTCCTCCTGTGAGATCGGCAAGTACAGTTGTGGTCAAGCATAACCCCAAGCACGCCAAGGTCAACATGCTGAATGCAGCTCAGGCAGAGGACTCGTCAAATGTCATCATGGGTAACCTTCCTGTTAATGATATTCCTGCAAAAGTTCTTTTTGACTGGTGCATCGCATTCCTTCATGTCATTCCCATTTGCATCGGAGAACAATTTTAGTACTAAGGCATTACCTAGAGCTATGCAAGTCGTCTCTCCGGCTAAGCGTCTGAGTTCTAGTATGATGATTCCAGATATTTCTATCATGATGGGTGATTTTAAGTTTCTGGCTTCTCCAATGGTTCTTGGTAACTCGGATATTGATCTTATTCTCGGAATGGATTGGCTTTCTAAGCACAAGGCGCATCTTGATTGTGCAGCCAGGCAGATTCAATTGACTCATTCGTTTGAGGATGTAATTGTCTTTGCCGCTCGTGATGATACCATTCGTCTGTTTTCTCTCAATGAGAAGGGTGAACTGGATGCTATCTCGCAGATTCGAGTTGTTTGCGAATATCAAGACGTCTTTCCAGAAGAGCTTCCAGGAATGCCTCCGCACCGGCCAGTTGAGTTCATCATCGATCTTGAGCCTGGCACGGAACCAGTGTGCAAGCGTCCTTACAAGCTCGGACCTGAAGAGTTGAAGGAGCTGAAGAAGCAACTCGATATTCAAGAGAGAATGGATCTCATCCGACCTAGTTCTTCTCCGTGGGGTTGTGGTGTTCTTTTTGTGAAGAAGAAGGATGGAACGGACCGGCTTTGTGTTGATTACCGTCCATTGAACAAGAAGACCATCAAGAAAAAATACCACTTCCCAACATCAACGAGTTGTTCGAACAACTCAAAGGTGCCCAAGTATTCTCCAAGCTTGATCTCCGTATGGGTTATCATCAGATTCGAATCCGTGAGCAAGATATTCCCAAGACGGCTTTCAGGACAAGCTATGGTTCATATGAATACACTGTCATGTCTTTTGGCCTCGTCAACGCTCCTCCGACTTTCTCTCGCATGATGAGCTTCATCTTTAACGCCTACACCAATGACTTCGTTTTGGTCTATCTCGACGACATTCTGGTCTTTTCGAAGAACAAGGAAGATCATGCCAAGCACTTGCGTTTGGTGCTCGATAAGCTGAGGGAACACCAGTTCTATGCCAAGTTCTCCAAGTGCGAATTTTGGCTCGACGAGGTTCTTTATCTTGGTCATATCATCTCTGCCAAGGGCATTGCGGTGAATCCTGAGAAGGTGTCTGCAATTGTGAATTGGGAACCACCTCAGAACGTGAAGCAACTCCGTAGCTTCCTCGGTCTTGCAAGCTACTGTCGAAGATTCGTTGAAAACTTTTCTAAGATCGCGAAGCCTCTCTCAAATCTTCTCCAGAAGCACATCAAGTACGTTTGGTCTCCGGAATGTGACATCGCTTTCAACACTTTGAAAGATAAATTGGTCACTGCTCCAGTTCTGACTCCTCCGGATGAATCCAAGCCGTACGAGGTCTTTTGCGATGCCTCTCTCCAAGGTCTTGGCGCAGTGTTGATGCAAGAAAAGAAAGTTGTGGCTTATGCCTCTCGCCAGTTGAAACCCAACGAGAAGAACTACCCCACTCATGACCTCGAGTTGGCGGTAGTTGTGCATGCTCTTTTGACTTGGAGACATCTCTTATTGGGAAGAAAAGCGGACATCTTCACTGACCACAAGAGTCTCAAGTACATCTTCACTCAGCCTAATCTCAATCTCAGGCAGACTCGATGGGTCGAAATGATTCAAGAGTATAATCCGAGTATCGAGTATACTCCAGGCAAGGCCAATGTGATTGCTGACGCATTGAGCAGGAAGGCTTATTGCAACAGTCTGATTCTCAAGCATTATCAACCCGAGCTTTGTGAAGCTTTCCGCAAACTTAATCTGCAAGTTGTTCCTCAAGGTTTCCTCGCCAACCTTCAAGTCTCTCCTACCTTGGAAGACCAGATTCGCCAAGCCCAGCTTCTTGATGCTATGGTGAAAAAGGTGAAGATTGGGATTGCCAAGAGTCAACCCAAGTACAAGTGCTACCGCCTTGATGACAAGGATACTCTCTTCTTCGAGGATCGTATTGTTGTGCCCAAAGGTGACCTTCGTAAAGTGATCATGAACGAGGCTCACAATTCTCTCCTCTCCATCCACCCTGGGAGCACGAAGATGTATCAGGACCTCAAGCAGGCTTATTGGTGGACTCGAATGAAGCGCGAGATTGCTCAATTCGTGAATGAGTGTGATGTCTGCAGAAGAGTGAAGGGAGAACACCAAAGGCCAGCTGGTCTCCTCCAACCTCTTGCCATTCCAGAATGGAAGTTTGACCACATTGAAATGGACTTCATGACTGGGTTTCCAAAGTCCAAGCGTGGCAATGATGCTATATTCGTTGTCATTGACAAACTCACTAAAGTGGCTCATTTTCTGCCTATCAAAGAGTCAATCACCGTAGCTCAATTGGCGGAACTCTATACCTCTCGAATCGTCTCTCTGCACGGTATTCCACAAGTGATCTCTTCAGACCGTGGCAGTATCTTTACCTCCAAGTTTTGGGATTCTTTTCAGAAGGCCATGGGCACCAACATCCGCTTCAGCATAGCTTTCCATCCTCAAACTAGCGGTCAAGTCAAGCGTGTCAACCAGATTCTGGAAGATATGCTCAGGGCTTGTGTGATCTCCTTCGGCATGAAGTGGGAGGATTGTCTTCCATATGCCAAATTCTCCTACAACAACAGTTTTCAAGCAAGTTCGGGCAAGGCCCCATTTGAAATTCTGTATGGCAGGAAGTGCCGTACCCCTCTCAACTGGTCTAAAACCGGTGAACGTCAACTTTTGGGAAATGACTTAATCACAGAGGCAGAGGAAATGTGCAAAGTCATTCGAGATAACCTCAAAGCAGCCCAATCCCACCAGAAGAGCTACTATGATAGTAAGCACCGTGATTTGGCTTTCGAGATCGGAGATCATGTTTACCTCCGCGTCTCTCCTATGAAAGGTACTCGTCGCTTCGGTATCAAAGGGAAGCTTGCCCCCAGATACGTGGGACCTTTCAAGATCGTCAGCAAGAGAGGCGATCTCGCCTATCAACTCGAGCTTCCTTCAAACTTTGCAAATGTTCATGATGTGTTCCATGTCTCTCAGCTTCAAAAGTGCTTCAAGACTCCTGATCGCACCGTCAACTTCGAGGACATTGAGCTCCAAGAAGATCTCTCTTATCGGGAGCACCCCGTTGCTATTCTTGAAGAGACTGAACGCAAGACTCACAACAAGTCAATCAAATTCCTCAAAGTCAAGTGGTCACACCATTCCGACCGTGAAGCTACCTGGGAACACGAGGACCACCACCGTTCTGAATACCCGGTGTTCTTTCAGTACTAGATCTCGGGACGAGATCCTTTTGTAGTGGTGGAGTGTTGTAACACCCCGGATATGATTTTCCTAATATGTAATCCAACTCTTGCCGTTTCCGGCGTTTCTGGCGTTAAGTTTTTGTCTCCGTGTGTTGTTATCGTTGTCATGCATTTTATATCATGTCATTATGTGCATTGCATTTGCCTACGTGTTCTTCTCATGCATTCGAGCATTTTCCCCGTTGTCCGTTTTGCATTCCGGCGCTCCGTTCTCCTCCGGTGGTCATTTCTACCTTTCTTTCGTGTGTGGGGATTAAACATTTCCGGATTGGACCGAGACTTGTCAAGCGGCCTTGGTTTACCACCGGTAGAGCGCCTGTCAAGTTTCGTACCATTTGGACTTCGTTTCATGCTCCAACGGTTAACCGAGGGACCAAGAAGGCCTCGTGTGTGTTGCAGCCCAACACCCCTCCAATTTGGCCCAAAACCCATCAAAACCCTCTCCATCATCTAGAGCGTTCGATCACGATCGTGTGGCCGAAAACCGCACCTCATTTGGACTCTCCTAACTCCTCCTATGCCTATTTAAAGACCCTTCCGAATTTCTCCTTCTCCTTCCCCCCGAAACCCTACATCCACTCATCATCGCGCGCCGCCGGACACAACCGCCACCGACGGACACGTCCGGATCCGTCCCCGCCGCCGCCACATGGCGCTCCGCCATTCGCCCGTGCCCTCGCGACCACATCGCCGCCGGTCGGCCCTCCCGGGCCCGTGCGGGGCCCTCCCCGGCCCGGAGCGCAGCGCCGCCCCGCGCCCTCCTCCTTCCCCGCGCCCGGTGCCCGGCGCCGCCGCGCGCCATTGCCGGCCTCGCCGCTCCGGCGAGGCACTGCCGCCCCGACACCACCACCGCTCCGCCGCCGACGCCCCCATCGCCGGAGTCCCTCACCGCCGCCTCCACCGCGCCGCCCAAGTCCCACTCCGGCCGGCCCCCGCTTCCCTGTCAAGCTCCGGCGGTCAACCTCCTCCCCGGTGAACAGTTTCCGGCGAGCCTCGAAGTCCGCGCCCGGCTGGATCTGGATCTGAGAAAATATCTCGGTTCATTTTTTTTGCCCGAAACCCTAATTATTTGGCATTGTTCATCGCATTGTAACTCCGCATCCGTAGCTCCGTTTTGGGCATATAGTATATCAAAATGTTCGCCTCAGAGAGTACATCATTTCATCTCATTGCATCATTTTCATTTGAGTTCATCTTGATGCCCGAAATGCTGTTGGAAGAATGCTATTTGAGATAATTGTCAGATCTGCTGCTCCAATTAGATATTTGTCATTTTTGCCATGATTATTGTGTGCATGATATACCCCTGTGCTCTACATGTGTTTTGTGATATGTTTTGCCGTCTTTCCAGAGGTGCAGCCCATGTATTTTTGTGATGTGTGTGGTGACTAGCACAAGCTTACAAAGTGGTGCATTCATTAATGCTGATTTCAGGGACTTAGCAATTCCACTAAGTCCTTGATCTGTTTATCTCAATATGCCATATGTTCATGTTGTTTCCTAGTGATCCGTGCCTCTTTTGAGGATGATCAATAAGGATGTTTTGTTAATCTTGTAGTGCTCTATCCATCCATGTCTTTGTTTGCAATTATGGAGCACCCTAGCTTGACTCAATCGAGCTCTACTTTTGCTATTTCGTGAATCTGGGGAGATTGTCTACTTGTTAGCGATTTTGCCGAGGATGTTGTAGTTGATCCGTGCATGCTATGTTAATGTTCTTGCCATGTCTAGCTTGTATAATGTGTATTCTTGATGGGTGTATGCTTAGATTGTCATGACTTGCTTTGTAGTGAGTGCTTCGAGCTCGTTAACATGCCTACTTGATATCTGATTTGCATGCTCCAGTTTTTCACTAAGTGTGTGATCTGATTATGTTTTTGCCATGTTCACATGCTTGCAAATGTATCTTCTGATCCCTTTCGGCTCAAGGTCACTAAGGGACTTTTGTTAAGCTCTTTGAGTAGCTCCATGCCATGCTTTACTTTGCCATGTTCAGGTCCTGTAGCATATAGTTTGCATGCTCCAAAGTGTGCTACCTGATCTGAAGTTCCAGACAAGTGTTAATTTCACTAAGTCTGAAATCTGTTTGCCAAATGCCTTTTTGCCATGCTTGTTTGAACCTGTTAATGGATGAATTGGCCGTAGCTCAGTGTTCATCTTTTGTTAAGCATCATGAATGTATCCCTGCCATGTATTTTGTTGCCATGTTTGGGTGCTGTAGCATGTTCATCTTGTTGCATTTAGATGGCTACTTGCTGTAAATCGCAGACCGGTGTCATATTTGAATTGCTTGCCATTTCCAAACCGTAACTTCGATTCCGGTGATCTTTATATCGTTTTCAAGCGATCTCATCTCACCTTTCCAGTGGCCCACCTGGATTTCCAAGTTGAGGCCAGGTTCATTCATTCCTTGTCAAATCTTGCATATGCATCACATATCGCATCCCGCATAGCATAACATCTTTGCATCATATTGTTTGAGCTTTGCACGTGGTTGATTGTGTCCTTGTTGCTTGTTTGTCTTGTTTGGGTAGAGCCGGGAGATGAGTTCGCTAACGAGGAGCCCGTTGAGTTTGCTTTCGAGGATCCAGTCAACTCTGACAACTTTGCAGGCAAGATGATCATACCCTCGAAATCACTACTATCTTCGCTTTGCTAGATGCTCGCTCTTTTGCTATGCCTATGCTACGATGCCTACCATTTGCTTATCATGCCTCCCAAATTGCCATGTCAAACCTCTAACCCACCATGTCCTAGCAAATCGTTGATTGGCTATGTTACAACTTTGCTCAGCCCCTCTTATAGCGTTGCTAGTTGCAGGTGAAGATTGGAGACCGTTCCTTGTTGGAACATTATTTACTTGTTGGGATATCATTATATTATCTTGTTATCTTAATGCATATATATACTTGGTGAAGGGTGGAAGGCTCGGCCTCTCACCTAGTGTTTTGTTCCACTCTTGCCGCCCTAGTTTCCGTCATATCGGTGTTATGTTCCCGGATTTTGCGTTCCTTATGCGGTTGGGTTATAATGGGAACCCCTTGATAGTTCGCGTTGAATAAAGCTTTTCCAGCAATGCCCAACCTTGGTTTTACCATTTGCCACCTAGCCTCTTTTTCCCTTGGGTTTCCGGAGCCCGAGGGTCATCTTACTTTAAGCCCCCCTGGGCCAGTGCTCCTCTGAGTGTTGGTCCGACCGAGCTGCCTGCGGGGCCACCTCGGGGAAACTTCAGGGTTGGTTTTACTCGTAGCGAGTCTCATCTGAGTGTGCCCTGAGAACGAGATATGTGCAGCTCCTATCAGGATTTGTCGGCACATTCGGGCGGTGTTGCTGGATTTGTTTTAACTTGTCGAAGTGTCTTGTAGAACCGGGATACCGAGTCTGATCGGAATGTCTCGGGAGGAGGTCTATTCCTTCGTTGACCGTGAGAGCTTGTCATGGGCTAAGTTGGGACTCCCCCTGCAGGGATTTGAACTTTCGAAAGCCGTGCCCGCAGTTATGGGCAGATGGGAATTTGTTAATGTCCGGTTGTAGATAACTTGAACCTTAACCTAATTAAAATGAATCAACTGTGTGAGTTGCCGTGATGGTCTCTTCTCGGCGGAGTCCGGGAAGTGAACATGGTGTTGGAGTAACGCTTGCCGCAGGTTACCCCCTAGTTACTCGTTCGCGCTTTGCTCTCTCTTCTCGCTCTCTTTTGCGAACAGGTTAGCCACCATATATGCTAGTCGCTTGCTGCAGCTCCACATTTTTACCTTGCCTTACCTATTAAGCTTAAATAGTCTTGATCGCGAGGGTGCGAGATTGCTGAGTCCCTGTGGCTCACAGATTACTTCCAAACCAGATGCAGGGCCTGATGATTCCGTTCCAGATGACGCGCTTGAGCTCAAGTGGGAGTTCGACGAGGACTTATGCCGATACTACGTGTCTTTCCCTGATGATCAGTAGTGGTGCCTAGTTGGGATGATCGGGACCGTGTCGCATGTTGGGTTTATATTTTATTTTGGCGCCGTAGTCGGGCCATGAGTGTTTGAATGTTGTAATGCTATTTATGTACTTTGATTGACGTGGCGAGTGTAAGCCAACTATGTTTCTCCCCTTCTATTATCTATATTACATGGGATGTTGTGAAGATCGCCTAACTTGCGACATTGCTTTCAATGCGGTTATGCCTCTAAGTCGTGCCTCGACACGTAGGAGCTATAGCCGCATCGAGGGCGTTACAGTAAGGTACACATCAATAACATGTATATCAGATATACCTTTGGTGTTGCCGGCCTTATTGTCCGCTAAGTACTTGGGGCAGTTCCGCTTCCAGTGACCACTTCCCTTACAATAAAAACACTCCGTCTCGGGCTTGGGTCCATTCTTTGGCTTCTTCCCGGCAACTTGCTTACCGGGCGCGGCAACTCCCTTGCCGTCCTTCTTGAAGTTCTTTTTATCCTTACCTTTCTTGAACTTAGTGGTTTTATTCACCATCAACACTTGATGTTCCTTTTTGATTTCCACCTCCGCTGATTTCAGCATCGAATATACCTCAGGAATGGTCTTTTCCATCCCCTTCATATTGAAGTTTTTCACAAAGCTCTTGTAGCTAGGTTGGAGCGACTGAAGGATTCTGTCAACGACCGCATCATCTGAGAGGTTAACTCCCAGCTGAGACAAGCGGTTGTGTAACCCAGACATTTTGAGTATGTGCTCGCTGACGGAACTATTCTCCTCCATCTTACAACTATAGAACTTGTCGGAGACTTCATATCTCTCGACCTGGGCATGAGCTTGGAAAACCATTTTCAGCTCTTGGAACATCTCATATGCTCCGTGTTGCTCAAAACGCTTCTGGAGCCCCGGTTCTAAGCTGTAAAGCATGCCGCACTGAACCAGGGAGTAATCATCAACACGGGACTACCAAGCGTTCATAACGTCTTGGTTTGCTGGGGGTGGTGCTTCACCTAGCAGTGATTCAAGGACATATGCTTTCTTGGCAGCTATGAGGATGATCCTCAAGTTCCGGACCCAGTCCGTATAGTTGCTACCATCATCTTTCAGCTTGGTTTTCTCTAGGAACGCGTTGAAGTTGAGGACAACATTAGCGTGGGCCATTTGATCTACAAGACATATTGTAAAGATTTTAGACTGAGTTCATGATAATTAAGTTCATCTAATCAAATTATTCAATGAACTCCCACTCAGATAGACATCCTCTAGTCATCTAAGTGATACATGATCAGATTCAACTAGGCCGTGTCCGATCATCACGTGAGACGGACTAGTCATCATTGTTGAACATCTTCATGTTGATCGTATCTTCTATACGACTCATGTTCGACCTTTCGGTCTTCCGTGTTTCGAGGCCATGTCTGTACATGCTAGGCTCGTCAAGTCAACCTAAGTGTATTGCGTGTGTAAATCTGGCTTACACCCGTTGTATGCGAACGTTAGAACCTATCACACCCGATCATCACGTGGTGCTTCGGAACAACGAACCTTAGCAACGGTGCATAGTAAGGGGGAACACTTTCTTGAAATTATTATGAGGGATCATCTTATTTATGCTACCGTCGTTCTAAGCAAATAAGATGTAAAACATGATAAACATCACATGCAATCAAATAGTGACATGATATGGCCAATATCATTTTGCTCCTTTTGATCTCCATCTTCGGGGCGCCATGATCATCGTCGTCACCGGCATGACACCATGATCTCCATCATCGTGTCTTCATGAAGTTGTCTCGTCAACTATTACTTCTACTACTATGGCTAACGGTTAGCGATAAAGTAAAGTAATTACATGACGTTTATGTTGACACGCAGGTCATAAATAAATTAAGACAACTCCTATGGCTCCTGCCGGTTGTCATACTCATCGACATGCAAGTCGTGATTCCTATTACAAGAACATGATCAATCTCATACATCACATATATCATTCATCACATCCTTTTGGCCATATCACATCACACGGCATATGCTGCAAAAACAAGTTAGACGTCCTCTAATGGTTGTTGCAAGTTTTACGGATCTGCTATAGGTTTCTAGCAAGAACGTTTCTTACCTACGCCAAAACCACAACGTGATATGCCAATTTCTATTTACCCTTCATAAGGACCCTTTTCATCGAATCCGATCCGACTAAAGTGGGAGAGACAGACACCCGCTAGCCACCTTATGCAACTAGTGCATGTCAGTCAGTGGAACCAGTCTCACGTAAGCGTACGTGTAAGGTCGGTACGGGCCGCTTCATCCCATGATGCCGCCGAATCAAGATAAGACTAGTAACGACAAGTAAATTGACAAAATCAACGCCCACAACAACTTGTGTTCTACTCGTGCATAGAAACTACGCATAGACCTGGCTCATGATGCCATTGTTGGGGAACGTAACAGAAATTTAAAAATTTTCGACGCATCACCAAGATCAATCTATGGAGTCATCTAGCAACGAGGGAAATAGGAGTGCATCTACATACCCTTGTAGATCGCGAGCGGAAGCGTTTAAGAGAACGGGGTTGATGGAGTCGTACTCGTCGTGATCCAAATCACCGATGACCGAGCGCCGAACGGACGGCACCTCCGCGTTCAACACACGTACGGTTGGGAGAGACGTATCCTCCTTCTTGATCCAGTAAGGGGAAAGGAGAGGTTGATGAAGATCCAGCAGCACGACGGCGTGGTGGTGGAAGCAGCGGGATCTCGGCAGGGCTTCGCCAAGCACCAACGAGAGGGAGAGGTGTCACGGAGGGAGAGGGAGGCGCCAGGGAGTTGGGTACGGCTGCCCTCTCTCCCCTCCACTATATATAGGGCAGGGGGGCGGCCCCTCTAGATCCCATCTAGATGGGGGGGGCAAGGGGTGGCTTGGCCCCCAAGCCAAGTGGAGGCGCCCCCACCCCTAGGGTTTCTAACCCTAGGCGCAGGGGGAGGCCCAAGGGGGGCGCACCAGCCCACCAGGGGCTGGTTCCCTTCCCACTTCAGCGCATGGGGCCCTCCGGGATAGGTGGCCCCACCCGGTGGACCCCCGGGACCCTTTCGGTGGTCCCGGTACAATACCGGTGACCCTTGAAACCTTCCCGGTGGCCGAAACTAGTCTTCCTATATATAAATCTTTACCTCCGGACCATTCCGGAACTCCTCGTGATGTTCGTGATCTCATCCGAGACTCCGAACAACTTTCGGGTTACCGCATACTAACATCTCTACAACCCTAGCGTCACCGAACCTTAAGTGTGTAGACCCTACGGGTTCGGAAACCATGCAGACATGACCGAGACAACTCTCCGGCCAATAACCAACAAGGGGATCTGGATACCCATGTTGGCTCCCACATATTCCACGATGATCTCATCGGATGAACCACGATGTCGAGGATTCAATCAATCCCGTATTCAATTCCCTTTGTCAATCGGTACGTTACTTGTCCGAGATTCGATCGTCGGTATCCCAATACCTCGTTCAATCTCGTTACCGGCAAGTCACTTTACTCGTGCCGTAATGCATGATCCCGTGACCAACTACTTAGTCACACTGATCTCATTATGATGATGCATTACCGAGTGGGCACAGAGATACCTCTTCGTCATACGGAGTGACAAATCCCAGTCTTGATTCATGCCAACCCAACATACACTTTCAGAGATACCTGTAGTGTACCTTTATAGCCACCCAGTTACGTTGTGACGTTTGGCAGACCCAAAGCACTCCTACGGTATCCGAGAGTTGCACAATCTCATGGTCTAAGGAAATGATACTTGACACTTAGAAAAGCTCTAGCAAACGAACTACATGATCTTGTGCTATGCTTAGGATTGGGTCTTGTCCATCACATCATTCTCCTAATGATGTGATCCCGTTATCAATGACATCCAATGTCCATGGTCAGGAAACCGTAACCATCTATTGATCAACGAGCTAGTCAACTAGAGGCTTACTAGGGGCATGTTGTGGTCTATATATTCACACATGTATTACGATTTCCGGATAACACAATTATAGCATGAACAATAGACAATTATCATGAAGAAGGAAATATAATAATAACCATTTTATTATTGCCTCTAGGGCATATTTCCAACATTTATGTCATTATAACATGGCAAAAGGGATTTGAGATCACAATAATGGTGTTTAGTGGCATTTTTGAGCATGTGTCTAATGAAGCGATGGCATTTTTGAGCAGTTGAAATTTCTAGTGGCAAAACTGAGTAGTGGGACACAACCGGTGGCATAACTTAATAAAACCCCTTCTTTGTTTTAGCTCGGTGTTCCATGTTGGTGGTCAGATTGACCGGTGGTGCCCATGTTATGTGGGTTGGGTTGTATCGGTTTTAGCTTGGTTTTTCGCCAATTAACCGAGAAATTCTCACTCTATTCTTAATCAATAAAATTGGCGAGTCTTTTGCATCGTTTCAGAAAAAAAACTTGCAAAATGAAAAGCGGCGGTGGTGATATAGAGGGCTCACACATATGCATGATTTTTTTTCATGTTGGACATCTAGATCAGCTGTCAATTGCTCCTTTTGGTTCCAACATAGAGAAGCAACGCACTGTATATACTACTCGCACAAGCGGAAAACGAACGAGCTTGCATACAGAGAAGCAATACACTGTATATACTCGCAGAGGCGGAAAACGAGCTTGCATGACAAGAGAGAAACAAATGCCAGGTGCAGATCTGCCAAAACTAAGAAACCAGAGCAATGTTTACCCGCTTAACTGATTAGGCTGAATTAGAAGGTGCCAGGAGTGTTTAAATTTGAAATTTTGACAGGGCAACTGATCCACAATACTAGTTGAGCTCTTCCGATAGTTTTACATCATGTTTTGCAGTCATTAATCCTTGCATCAGGTGCTTCATTACTAGTATGGCCAAGTGCTTTGATTTTTTAATATAAAAAGTACAGATAAAATGAATTTTGCGGGTAATGCCTACCGAATGATGTAAATCTGCTACTTGGCAACTAATGCTACCTTCATTTTAGATTTAGAATGCCTTCTTAGTCTGTTGTCGGACAAACAATTAATGTTTTTAAGCATTGCATGGCATCAAACAGGACCAAATGAGAGTAGCTCATCGCTGTGGCATCCATCAGAAGCTCTTTCTTTGATCTCCTCTGGTTCGGGTGAGCCGTGACTACAAGCGGCGATGCTAATAGGTTACCGCTGATGGGTCAAAAGCCAACCAGTCAGAGGTGGATGGAGCACCTACATTGGGGTCACACATACTCCCTCTATTTCAAAATAGATGACTCAACTTTATATTCGGGAATAGTTGATAGCAAGTGACCTTTAATGAGTGGTTGGACTACACAGAAACGCTGGGTGGAAGCATGTGAGTGGTTTTGCACATAAAAGCCGGGAAGCGAATGTTGATACTCTGTTTCACTTGGTGTAAAATATATATGGCAAATGCATCGTCCCATAACTTAGATCAATCAAAGATTGGAAAAAAGCTATTAGAAAACTAGGGCATACTTTTTGAGATAGTATTACTATACTGTGTACTCCGCTAGATAGGACATACATGCAGAAGAGGAGAGGTATATTGTTATGCGATCTTTACTACCTCGAGGCTGATTTACCGGCTTGCTTCTACCCAGCCTGGAATAAGTAACCTACAAACACAGTGAATTGTGTTTTGTATATTTGAAAAATACCAGTTTCATATATTTGAAATAATCCATTTCACACAATAAAACGATTAATTTTGCATATTGAAATAACCCATTTCATGTATTTATAAAAGTGGATTTATATTATTTCATAAAACTAATTTTACTCATTTCAGGAATATAATTTCACTCACTTTGAAATACTCGTTTCAATCATTAAAAACCAATTTCAACTATTTTTGAGAAACATATTTTAATTATCTTTGAGAACCAATTACAACCATTTCAATTTCACACAGTTATTAAAATCAGAACTTTTAAACAAGACCGGTCTTAGATATATTCTGAATACTTTACATTCTATAGTTTCCACATTTCAATTCCAGTTACATTTCTCAAATATTAATTTCACACACTGGAAAAAACAACTTGACAAGCACAGTGAAATATGTTTCGTATATTAAAAAAAAAACCTGTTTTGTATATTTGAAATATCAAGTTTCACGTATTTCACACTGAAATATGTGTCATGTGTATGAAACAAGTTTGAAATAACTAGGTCCACATTTTGGAAATAACAATTTTTGCATATTTTGCATTGAAATATGTTTCATATACATGGAGATAAATAAAAAAAGGTTTCACTTAATTAAAAAACCCTTACTTTGCTTATTTCATAAAACTGATTTCACTTATTGGAAACATTTAATTTTAAACATGTTTGAATGTATTCAAGATTGATCTTGTTCTAAAAATCTTGATGCCAAAAGTTTAAATATATAAAATATTTCAGAAACAAAATTATGATTTAAAAGATATGATGGATTTAAATTAGCATAAGTTGAATAAAAGGATGGATTTGTTGTGTGGAAGAGGAGAAAGACTGTTTATTTTATTTCTACCATGCACGCATGTGAAGGAGACAGCTAGAGAGAGGGCACACGTGTGGAGGCCTACCCAGGTTTGACTTAATCTCATATAGTACGAGGCATGAAAACATGAGACTGAGTCACACTGCTTCTGATCTTCCGATCGCTTCAGCCTCAGCTATAATGATTCAACCCCAGGCCTTGCCGGAGACGGGTACGTCGGAAGGCATGACCCCGCAGGAAGCCATCGCCTACGCACGTCTCAAGAGTTCTTGCTCCAGCATCGTCAAGAAGCTCCCCCCCCCCCCCCCCCCCCCCCTCCAGCATCGCCTTGTTGTTTTCCTGACAATACTAAGATGTCAATCCTATTAACCTTCAGGAATTTTGCTTGAACATGAAGTGACATATTTCATAGTTTTATTTTGAAACTATTGTTTTAAAAAACAATAATTATTTAGTAACACTAATATTTCTTGAATAATTAGCTTGACCATTGTTTGACCAGATTTGACCAAAATTGAAATAACTAAAATAATTATTTAGTAACACTAATATTCTAGAATAATTTGTTTGACCATTGTTTGACCACAGTTTGAATTTTTTTTCGATTTTTTTCACTCTAGATCTTAAAAGCCCCGTAACTTTTTTCTAATCGGTTTTTGAGGATTTTGAAAATGTTTAACGGGGTTCCCCCCGTTAAATTTGGATGTAACTTTTTGAGTAGATGATTTTTCATATAAAAAACTTTTTCATCCGAGTTAGTATGCAAAAGTTATGCCCATTTTTACAAATTCCAGAGAGATTTTGCAAATAAAGTCAAAATTCACATTTGCAAATTTTCCCAACAACTAGACCACATATCACATGAGAAACTTATTTTCTTTTATTTTTTTGACATTTCCATCATTTTCTTTTATTTTTTTAAGACTGAAAAGGCGATCCAGGGAGGGGGGGGGGTAGAGTTAAATGAGATCTTTAGTACCGGTTCGTGGCACGAACCGGGACTAAAGGTCTCAACCCCATTAGTCCCGGTTCGTGCCTCAAACCGGAACTAAATGTCTAATCTTTAGTCCCGGTTTGAGGCACGATCCGGGACTAAAGGTCATCGCACCCTTTAGTCCCGGTTCATGTCTTAAACCGGGACTAAAGGGTTCGAGTGAACCGGGACTAATGCCTTAGCCGCACGAACCGAGACCAATGCTCACATTAGTCCCGGTTCTAGACTGAACCGGGACTAATGGGCTGACCCGGCCTGGACCAAAGCCCTGTTTTCTATTAGTGATTCTATGCTGGAACGTGAGAGGATTAAACAATCCAGCTAAGAGGAAAGTAGTTAGAGAGTTCATTGCCTCGTTGAGAGTCAACGTGGTGTGTTTACAGGAGACCAAATTGGACACTGTGGATCAGATTTTAATTTTGCAATGCATTGGACCATCTTTTGATGGTTTTTCTTATTTGCCTACAGTGGAAACACTGTTGGGGAACGTAGTAATTTCGAAAATTTTCCTACGCACATGCAAGATCATGGTGATGCATAGCAACGAGGGGGAGAGTGTTGTCTACGTACCAACGCAGACCAACTGCGGAAGCGATCACACAACGTAGAGGAAGTAGTCGTACGCCTTCTTCCCGATCCGACCGATCCAAGCACCGTTACTCCGGCACCTCCGAGTTCTTAGCACACGTTCAGCTCGATGACGATCCTCGGGCTCCGATCCAGCAAAGCGTCGAGGAAGAGTTCCGTCAGCACGACGGCGTGGTGACGATCTTGATGTACTACCGACGCAGGGCTTCACCTAAGCTCTACAACGATATGACCGAGGTGGAATTTGGTGGCAGGGGGCACCGCACACGGCTAAGGAACGATCTCAAGGATCAACTTGTGTGTCTTGGGGTGCCCCCTGCCCCCGTATATAAAGGTTGGAGGAGGGGGAGCCGGCCGGCCAGGGAGAGGAGGCGCAGGGGAGTCCTACTCCCACCGGGAGTAGGACTCCTCCCCCCAATCCTAATCCAATTAGGACTCCCGGGGGGAAAAGAGAGAGAAGGGGGGCCGGCCCCCTATCCTAGTCCTACTAGGACTTGGGGAAAGGGGGGGCGCCGGCCAGCTTGGGCTTGTCCCTTTTCTCTTTTTCCACTAAGGCCCAATAGGCCCATTAATCTCCCGGGGGGTTCCGGTAACCCTCCCGGTATTCCGGTAAAATCCCGATTTCACCCGGAATACTTCCGATGTCCAAACATAGGCTTCCAATATATCAATCTTTACGTCTCGACCATTTCGAGACTCCTCGTCATGTCCGTGATCTCATCCGGGACTCCGAACAACCTTCGGTACATCAAAATGCATAAACTCATAACAACTGTCATCGTAACGTTAAGCGTGCGGACCCTACGGTTCGAGAACAATGTAGACATGACCGAGACACGTCTCCGGTCAATAACCAATAGCGGGACCTGGATGCCCATATTGGCTCCTACATATTCTACGAAGATCTTTATCGGTCAGACCGCATAACAACATACGTTGTTCCCTTTGTCATCGGTATGTTACTTGCCCGAGATTCGATCGTCGGTATTCAATACCTAGTTCAATCTCGTTACCGGCAAGTCTCTTTACTCGTTCCGTAATACATCATCTCACAACTAACATATTAGTTGTAGTGCTTGCAAGGCTTATGTGATGTGCATTACCGAGAGGGCCCAGAGATACCTCTCCGACAATCGGAGTGACAAACCCTAATCTCGAAATACGCCAACCCAATATCTACCATTGGAGACACCTGTAGTACTCCTTTATAATCACCCAGTTACGTTGTGACGTTTGGTAGTACCCAAAGTGTTCCTCCGGTAAACGGGAGTTGCATAATCTCATAGTTATAGGAACATGTATAAGTCATGAAGAAAGCAATAGCAACATACTAAACGATCGGGTGCTAAGCTAATGGAATGGGTCATGTCAATCAGATCATTCTACTAATGATGTGACCTCGTTAATCAAATAACAACTCCTTGTTCATGGTTAGGAAACATAACCATCTTTGATTAACGAGCTAGTCAAGTAGAGGCATACTAGTGACACTCTGTTGGTCTATGTATTCACACATGTATTATGTTTCCGGTTAATACAATTCTAGCATGAATAATAAACATTTATCATGATATAAGGAAATAAATAATAACTTTATTATTGCCTCTAGGGCATATTTCCTTCAAACACGTGGAGGTATTTTACTTGCTTCGGACTCCTCGAGTCTGAAGGTAGATAGCATACAGATCGATACTAAATTTTTAACAGGCAAAGTGAGACAACTGGATGGTAACGAGTGGTGGATCTCGGTGGTGTATGCCCCTCTGGGAGATGAGCTTAAAACTCAATTCCTCAACGATCTTTACGCTCGTAGACTACTATGCCCCGGTCCGTGGATGTGCCTCGGTGACTTTAATATGATCCTCCGTGGTTCAGAGAAGAGCAATTAGAACCTAAACAGAGCGATGATGACAAAATTTCAAAACTTTGTCGATGACCACGAGCTCAAGGAACTATACATGCATGGGCGTAGGTTCACTTGGTCGAACGAGAGGAACATTCCGACTTTAACCAAAATTGACAGATTGTTGGTGTCGGTGGAGTGGGAGCTGGCCCATCCCCGATTATCTCTTGCAAGCACTATCCACAAGTGCGTCGGATCATGCACCACTTCATCTCTCTACGAGTAACATATTTGGAGTAAAAAAACGCTTTCGCTTTGAGCTTTATTGGACAAAGCTAGAGGGATTTGAAGATGCTATTAGAGAGGCTTGGGTTTGCAACAATGAGATCTTCGATCCGTTCAAAAGGCTGGATGCGCTGTTCAGAAACACGGCTTCCTACCTGCAAGCTTGGGGGCAGAAAAAGACCGGGAATATCAAAATGCTCATGAAAATTGCAAACTGGCTGATTGCGAGATTTGATAGAGCCCAGGAGGTGTGACACTTGTCAGAGCTGGAAACTTGGCTGCGTGGAAATTTGAAGCTCTCACTACTAGAAAAAGGCCTACTAATGGCGCACCAGTTTTGCCTACTAATGGCTCATCACTGGTGCGCCATTAGTATCATGCCACTAGTATTTATTACTAATGGCGCATCACTGGTGCGTCATTAGTATCTGGTATACTAATGGCGCACCACCCAATGCGCCATTAGTATATAACACCATGCGCCATTAGTATGCCTCCCAGGGGCCATATTTAACCATGTGCTTTGGCACACTAATGGCGCACTGTGGATGGATGCGCCATTAGTATACTTGGCATACTAATGGCGCACTCTTTGGTGATGTGCCATTAGTATACTTTGGCATACTAATGGCGCACTCTGTAGTGATGCGCCATTAGTATGAATATTAGGTTTTTTTTACTTTTCTGATTTTTGCACAGGTTACAAAATATATTATTTGGCAGAATATAGACAGTAGCACACAGCAACAGCAGATTCATCGAATACAATAGAAGATTAGTCTCCGAATACAATTCATCATATTAGTCTCCGAATTCAAAAGACTGAACAAAGATAAAACATTACAAGTCTCGAGACCGCGAGTATCGAGTTTGTCTTCACATTACAAGTCAATATCGATCATCTAAACTACCATCACATAGAAGAGAGCTGCGGTCATCACGATGAGCATCATCGCGATGAAACTGGTCTTCATCCGGTTCCTCCAACGCTCCCTCCTCTCTCCCGCTAGATAGCGGACGTATCTAGATTCCGCCTCCGCCCTAGTGGTGTACCCTTTGTAACTGTTACCGCTGAAACGGTGAACCTATCTCCGACACTCCTCCCACTCGTCGTAGACTCTGGAAACCTTACCCTTGTACACGACATACGACGGCATCTCTATGCACAAGCCAAACAACATACAATACATACATAAGCAATATATAAGTATGCAACAAAAGGATCGGAAGAGAAAAGCAAGACATTAATAGCACGATCCATGGTCCTACTAATAAATAGCATCGATTACATCTAAGTTGAACAACTGTCCAAACCAAAGAGACATACAATTCATTAAAGTTTAATTACAACATGAGCCAATCAATGTTTCAGAACTACACATCACTACTTTCGACTCGACTCATGGACAGGAGCGTGGATGAAGCCGCCGTCTGTCGTGATGGTCATGAAATCGCGGGCGTTGTCAGCCTGCATTTATAGCATTCCGTCTATCTCAATGTTGGACGATTGATATCTGAGGAAGAACTGCCCCGAGGTATGAAGGACATCTTGATGGATGATGTCTGCAAACTCCGACTGGATGCGAAAGAATTCTTGTCTGATGTCCGCGTCCTGGATTGCCGACAAGCTCGCAACCCAATCTTTGAGATTATTTGGTAGCAGAAGGTGATGATGGTCCCTTACGATCGCCCGCATGTGATGGAGGGCATAGTAGGCATCCTTCTGACCGCCAGGCGGCTGCTTGACGCAGCAGAACGTCGTATTGTGGGCGAACACGTGCTTGCCATACTTACGAACTGCCCTGGTGAAGGTGCCTCCAGATTTGGCGTAGCCGGGGAGAACATCATCAAAAACTTTCTTGATATTTGTGTAGTCTATCTTGGAGTTACGGTTCGGGTCGAAATACGTGGCCATGGAATATTTCGGGGTTAAGAGGATGAGTGTGCAATGTGTGTCACTGCACAGAACACGGAATGTTAGAAAAAAAAAGAACGATCGAAATCTAAGAAATCATATGTTACGGGGCGGTTAAGGGATGACTTACTCGGGAAAGTAAGCCACAAGGAAGTTATCCTTATCTGGGTTTGCCAGAATGACGTCTTCGATGTGTGAACTCACGACTTGGCGGTCCCCAGCGCTGCTCAAGAGCTTGGCACGCATGTAGAAGGGGTCGACGATCACGATGTCCGGGGTCTTGTCTCTAATGATCCGCATTTCCATACTCAGCGAAAACAACCGCACGAAGGTGTAGTGCAGCGGATGAAGGTTGAACATAGCAAAGATGTCATCAAACCGCAGGACGATCGTACCCCCGATGGCGCCATCCACAAATCCCTTGCCCTTTGGCACATTGGCCACGAAAACCGGGTATGCCACATCATTCTCTCTGAGACGCCGCTTCTCCAAAGAAAGAACATTGTCGTGCAGACTCCGCATAGCACCGGTTGCAGCATTGAGCATATTTGTCGGTAGCATCGCCCTACCCGCCACATGCACCCTCCTCGAGATATCCTTAGGTGAAGGTGGCCCGTCCTGAGCACGGATCGTACTCGGTGCCGGCTGGCTCGCACCGACACCCTTTTTAGTCTGCCATTTCCGGCCCTTCTTCTTGATCTGCTGTAATGGGACCGAGTTCTGCTCACAGACCGCCTTCTTGAGCGTGTTGGGGCTGATAATATTTGGCACCTCCGCTATCTGAGGCTCGATGAAGGCGGCAGCTGGAGGCGTCTCCTGAGAACTGAACGCCAGACGACGCCTGTTGCAATTGGGTTTCTCCGCCGTACCAGCTAGATCGCGGTCGTCTTGTTTGGGTTCTTGAGAAGGAGGCCCGCAGAACTCGTCACCGCACCCATGTTCGGCAAAGTACTTATCGACGTTGGTAAATGTACCATCGTCGTTGTCGTCGTCGTCCTGATCTTGTGCCATATGAATGTCCGGATCCTGTGCCATAGGGATGTCCGGCATGTCCGGTAGCGTTGCAGCGTTCTTGCCATGGCTTGGCGCCGGCACGACTGGTGGTCTTGTTTGTGGGGTGGTGTCCCCCGCCCCCAAACGAATCTGGCTCTTCGGCCAAAGCAGGGGCCAGCTTACGCAGGCGCTGAGGGTCATCTCATCTTCTTCGTCGGCCCGAGCGGGTCGAATCGGAGGTAACAGCTCGTCGCAGCCTGGCAGCACCCGAACCACTTCAACCATATACATTGTGGGTGGCATCGGATTACCGTGGAACACGGGGTTGCCCGGTTGAACGATTCTATCCTTGGCGACATCGACCAACTCGCCGCCCACGAAGTGCAGGAGAGTGCAAGGAACGTCGACGACGCCCTGCGGAAACATGTAGGGCGTCAGGGATGCCCAGTCAAAGGCAAGGAGATGAAGTCCTCGACCGAGAGGCTTAGTTACCGTGATGTCGTCGAGCTCGGCTAATGTCGACGCACCGCCAACGGCGGACGTGCAACTGACGGAGGGGCCGCTTGCTGGTGAGGTGCCGGCTGGCGTAGACCCGGGTGCATTAAGCTCCAATGCCGGCATCGGAGACACCAATACCACCGCCGCCGACGACACCAATGGCGCCGCCGCCGTAGACACCAATACAGCCGCCGCCGAAGACACCAATGGCGCCGTCTGCGTGTTGTGCGAGTTGTTGGCCGTGAAGCTGGGAATCGGGGGCGGCCCCTGTTGGCCACCCACAATCCACATCGTTATCCCATGAATCAAGGTAGGCATAATGCCGGTAAGCGTCGATCCCAGTTGTTGTTGCACTTGCTCTTGGACCATCTCCGAAATCCGCGCCACTTGCGCCTTGAGTGCTTCAACCTCGCGCGACTGGCTTTCCGAGCTGGTCTTTTTCTCCTTTCGCCCACCAGCGGCATAGTATGACGACCATTTTGTGGACAAGCCTTTGCCGGCCACATGACCAGCTGACGTCGGCTTATTGAGCTTATCCCTGTTTTTCATAACGTTCAACGCCCTATTCAAAGGGGTGTCGAAAGGGGAGCTCTGAGACGACCCCGCGCTACTGCTTTCTTTATCCTGCGGAAGGAACGTGAACCATTTAGAAATATTGGGGATTAATTAGAATGCAACCATATGGAGCTAATTACGCGGGGGTGTATTCCTTACCAGAACAAGCTCAAGCTCCTTGGTCTTCGGATCCGTGGTAAGCTCCTTTGTTATCGGGTCCTTCTTGTACCGGGCCCTGAGAAAGTTCCTGGTCTGCTTGTCACTGTATTTCTCGAAGCGGGGCGGTAGGCCTTGCTCGGCACGCTCTGCGTCCTCCTTGTCCCATACAGGCTCCGCCACTCTGTAACCGCTGGGACCGAGTTGGTGGACCCCTATGTTCAACTGCCGCATTTCTTTCCTCCACTGACTTGATTCGGAGGTTGCGGGGCTATTGCACTTGATCTTGAACTCCTTGTAGTCATCTTCGCTAATCAAAGGATATTTTGCCTTGACCTTCTCATAACTATCACCTTTGTCAATCATTGCCTTCACCGTGCTTTTCCAAGTAGACAGGGCCATGCTCATCGTCGTGAGAGCGACACCATTCACTTTATTACCCGAGAGGCGTGTGTTTGCGAACTCAGCGGGGAACTTGTATCGTTCGTGCAGCTTCGTGAAGAGGAGGCTACGCAAATTCCCTCGGTCCTTATGCCTTAGGTTCTTGGTGTTGATCGAGGCGGTGCTCCGGAGAATGCACCCGAGCTGAATCGAGTACCCCTTGACTACGTGTTTGGGCGCCGTCGAATGCCCGTCGGAGTTCACTTCAATAAATTCCTCCCTGACGGTGCCGAGCATGTTCGGGCGCCGGTCCTTCCGTTGCCTCTTCGGTTGGCTGCCATCTGTGCGTGCGCCGCCATCATCAGTGGTGGCATCCGCGGCGCCATCATCAGTGGTGTCATCCCCGACGCCACTAGGGGTTGTGTAGTCATGATCGGTGTCTTCCGCGGCGTCCTCATAGTGGTGAGGTTCTTCCTCCAACTCCTGGGACAGCTCCCAGAATTGCTTGCCGCCCGAACCGCTGGCCTCATCGTTGTGGGCCATGTTTCGCTCTAAATAGGAAAAATGTTTGGTCAAAAAGTTGGTTATTGTCAAGGAACAAGATCATGGTCTCATCATTTAGGGTTTGTCGACACCGAGGCATCCTAAAAGCTAAGCTTTTATCATTTAGGGTTTGTCGACGCCGAGGCACCCTAAAAGCCTAAGCGTACATCATTTAGGTTCTCATCGACACTGAGGCACCCTATAGAAGCCAAGTTAAGTTTTCATCATTCAGGGTTTATCGATGCCGAGGCACCCTAGGTTGGGCCTAATCACTTGTCACTAATCACTTGGCTCTATTGCCACCTATGTTGGGTTTATCATCTAGGGTTTATCGATGCTAAGGAGAATTCTAAGTTAGGCCTAATCACTTGGCTCTATTGCCACCTATGGTTTAATGCAACAAGAATGGCAGGGCAGTTGATCCTACTTAATTAAGTACTAAGATACCCCGGGCCATGCATTAGTCGCAAGTACCCCATGTGTCCTATTTTTAGCAAAGTCATGCTAAAATTCACGGAAAATTTCGGCATGACCTTTGCTGAAAATAGGACATATGGAGTACCCGAATTTGCCGGAACGGAAGTTAATCGACATTCTGGCAAACTCAAGGGCCTCTCGGGGTACCTGCAAATTCATCACGACACAATGGTTGGAGACAAAACCCAGCAAACTAGCAAGATGATCATCATCTTTGCAAGTCATTACTTGTCAAATTCAGAAGAAGGAACAATTTATTTGTGACATAGTTGGCCCATATAGAAGAAGCAACACCCTGCACTAGCCTAAAAACAAGTGAAGTTTCACCCATATAAGAACAACTTTATAAAATCAGAGAAGTTGCTAAATTTTTTGTATCCTTCATATACACCGGAGTACAATGCTTTATAATGTTCCATCATCATTACAGAAAATTGACAATTGTCCATAACAGTTAACTACTAGGAGATTATTTCAGTTTTACATGCAGATTTTGACCAAAAAAACACATGGTCTTTTTAACAGTTTTCAGTTTGGACAGAATACTGAAAACTACATTTATGTATCAACAACATCTTGTTTTCCCCCTTCAAGGGGCAGTTAGTTGGCCCTATGCAATTCAAGCATCTACACCCACCTACCAGTTGGCTGGACCTGCAGTTAGCCAGCCATGAACCAACATTTTTTGTGGGTATAAAGCAAAGAGCTTGTGCATAATTACAAGGGTTATGACCCTCTTTTCCTGTTCAAAAGAAAAGGGCATAAAAAGGGGGAGAAGACCAGGCCCAAGAGAAGGGGGGGGGGGCAAACGCATGGGCATGCTTTCGAGCACTCATTTCCTTGGTCCTATCAAAAGTTGGACAAAAGCAATGCAGTACGCGGTACTCACTAGATCTATCCATCACCCTAGAAAAAAATGCACTCCTAGTACATGGCTACTGCTATTTTTCTACTGCTAGGAAAAACATCACTCATTGGAAATGAAAATCTCAGTACCAGCATTTTGAACTTTGAAATGAAATACAGTAGTAGTATTAGTCGTATATGGAGACCGCAAAAGCTATGTTTTTTCTCAGTTCAGATATCTAACCACAAAAACTGGATATACTACTCTTATACTCTTATACTACTCTTATACTGTCAGAACATACTCTTATACTGTCAGATATCTAACCACAAAAACTGGATGTACAAATATCATAAAATCCGGATATTGTAGAGCTTTTAGAAACAACACAGAATTCCTACTCTTATACTGTCAGAACATACTATCAACCTTGATCTTGAACATGTTGTTACTTGCAAGAGCTAGGTTTGTTAGTTACAGAATTCAGTTAAGGAGTAAATCTTGAACTGTAGAACAACCTAGCACAAGCAGATTAGAGAAGCCTACGGTTCCTATCCTTGAGTAGCATGATTAGAGATGAGTAGATCTCCTAAAGGTGTCCTAAGCACCTGCTGTTACTCTTGGAAGCAATGCAAACATGTAAAAGTTATTACTGTTGACAATACTACTCAAATATCCAACTAATTAGTACACTAACTGCAGCCCAAATACTATCAGATATTTGTGCTGGAGCTTGATAAATTGAAAAAACATGGCAATAGTAAGAAAAATCATCTTTAAAGCCTGTATTTTTTTTCTGAATGAACTCTTCCGTTGCAGCCTCCAACTTAAGCCAGACAGCCAGGTCACCGAGAGGGGGGGGAGGGGAACTGGTGCAGCTCACCGAGAGGAAGACGATGGCGAGCTCGTGCGGGGCAGGGGTTGACGAGGTGGCGCGGATCGATGGTGAGGCCGCGGTGGCCGGAGGTGGAAGAAGACCTCAATCCGCACGATGCAGAGTCATTGAGCTCGAACGGCTGGCCGTAGATGACGTAGAAGAACACTGCAAAGCTCCTGGACTCCTTGGTGGGGTGCGGGGACGACGGTGGTCGCGGGGACGATGCGGTGTTGACGGGGACGGCCTAGTCGGGTGAAGCAGCGCGAGGGGAGGGGAAGTGGGGAGGCGCTAGGGTGTGGAGCGGGCGCGGGGGAGCCGGAGCGGGTGTGGAGCGGGCGCGGGGGTCGTCGGAGCGGGCCGGGGGTCGTCGGAGCGGTTGTGGCGGGGGAGGAAAGGGGGATCTGGCGAGGGAGAGGGAAGGGGGGATCGGGCGAAGGGGTATCCAGCTAGACACTATAGCAATGGCACACCACCCTCTGGTGCGCCATTAGTAGTTTTTTTTTCTGATAGCAATGGCGCACCACCCTCTGGTGCGCCATTAGTAGTTTTTTTCTGATAGCAATGGCGCACCCTCCTCTGGTGCACCATTAGTAACTTTTTTTTCTGATAGCAATGGCGCGCCCGCCTCTGGTGCGCCATTAGTAACTTATTTTTTCATTATTTCTTGTTGCATCTAATAATTAGTTTTTTTATCAAATTTGTTATTTTCATGAGGACTAGAACAGAAGATATCATCAAATATCATCATTTTTTTTTGAAAATATCATCAAATTTGTTTTTTATTTTTAATTGAAAATATCATCCAATTTGTTATTTGAAAATATCATCAAATTTCTTATTTGAAAATATCATCAAATTTGTTATTTAAAAATATCATCAAAAAGTGGGGGAGGGTGCGCGGTGTCGGCGGCGGCGGTGGAGCGGGGGAGGGTGGGTGGGTCGTCGACGGCGGTGGAGCGGGGGAGGGTGCGGTGGGTCGTCGGCGGCGGTGGAGCGGGGAAGGGTGCGGTGGGTCGTCGACGGCAGTGGAGCGGGGGAGGGTGCGGTGGGTTGTCGGCGGCGGTGGAGCGGGGGCGGGTGCGGTGGGTCGTCGGCGACGGTGGAGCGGGGGAGGGTGCGGTGGGTCGTCGGCGGCGGTGGAGCGGGGGAGAGGGTGCTGGGGGTCGTCGGAGGCGGTGGAGCGGGGGGAGGGTGCGAGGGGTGCTAATGGCGCACCACAGAGACATGCGCCATTAGTAACCCAACATACTAATGGCGCACCACACAGACATGCGCCATTAGTAGTTTTGCAAAAAAGTAAAAAAATAAATTTTATACTAATGGCGCACTATGCAACGGTGCGCCATTAATAGTTTTGAAAAAAAGTAAAAAAAAAATACAGTAGTGGCACACTCTATGGCTGGTGCGCCATTAGTAGTTCTAACTACTAATGGCGCACTCTGCCCGGATGCACCATTAGTATGTTTGAAAAAATGAAAAAAAAACATTTTGTTACTAGTGGCGCACCGTGTGCCTGGTGCGCCATTAGTGTCTTCCACACTAATAGCGCACCAACAGATGGTGTGCCATTAGTATATAGTAATGGCGCACCACATGTCTGGTGCGTCATTAGTGTCAATTCCATCTATAGCCCTTTTCCTAGTAGTGTCTCATTGCTTGGACTAGCATCTCTGGAGCGTACCATAGACAGGCAAAGATCGAGGATCCGTTGGCTAAGAGACGGCGACGCCAACACCAAACTGTTCCAGGCCGTTGCTAATGGGAGACGCTCAAAGAATTTTATACCTTGCATCAAGAAGGGAGATGAAATCATCACTGGCCAAGCGGATAAAGAGGATGTCTTCTCCGAGGCCTTTGAAAACCTGCTAGGAAAAGCTGAAGCCCGTGTTAATGCGCTTGATATGGAGTACCTTCAGATTCCTCAATGCAATCTCGATGAGCTCGATCTTATGTTTACGGAAGAGGAAGTATGGAAGGTGATCAAAGAGATCCCCGCGGAGAGAGCACCTGGCCCCGACGGTTTCATTGGGGCATTCTACCACACCGCTTGGCCGATCATCAAGGGAGACATTATGGCGGCTCTGATGAAACTGTATGTAGGAGATGGCAGAGGATTTGAGAAGCTTAACCGTGCGCATATCGTCCTGATTACCAAAATCCCCGATGCTTTGGAAGTTGGAGACTACAGGCCGATTAGCTTGCCCCATAGCTTTGTCAAACTTTTCGCCAAGCTGCTTGCGAACAGAGCAAGGCCTCGCATGTCCGAGATCGTGGCCATTAATCAGTCAGCTTTCATAAAGGGGAGGAACATCCATGACAATTACCTCCTCGTCAGGCAGCTTGCTCGGAAGCTATACGCTAGAAAAGAGAAGGGGCTGTTTCTCAAGCTGGATATTTCCAAAGCCTTCGATTCATTGTCGTGGCCATTCCTATTGGAGAACCTTAGGGCAAAGGGCTTCGGCCAGAGATGGATTTCATGGATTTCGATCCTGCTCCGCTCGGCAAACACCAGAGTGCTAGTCAATGGAGTCCCAGCTCGGCGCTTTCGACATGCTAAGGGACTAAGGCAAGGTGATCCGGTCTCACCGCTGCTGTTTGTGATCGCCATGGATTCCCTCACTTCCATCCTCAGAAAGGCAACCGAGCAAGGAGTCCTTAGCTCTTTCAGAGGCGTCTCTGCTACTCAGCGTCTATCACTATATGCCGACGATCTGGCACTTTTCCTGAGGCCGACCACACAAGACCTGACGTTTGTCAAGGATACCTTCGACATATTTGGCAAAGCTTCTGGTCTCAAAATCAACTATGGCAAATCCAACACGATTCTAATCAGACGCAACGAGGTTGATCATCAGAGAGTGGAGGCGATCCTGCAATGCAAACTGGGAAACTTCCCATGTCGTTACCTTGGTCCCCAACTTGCTATCAATCAACTAACTAGAGCGAACTGGTAGCCGCTTCTTGATCAAGTGAGGAAGTTCATTCCGGCCTGGCAACGAGGATTCATTCAGAGGTCGGGAGACTAATCCTTGTCAAAACTGTGGTTGCTGCACGGCCCGTGCATCAACTCCTTGTGCTTGACCCCCCCTGCTTGGGTTCTTGAGGAGATAAATAGGTGGATGCATTCCTTCTTTTGGGCTGGTAAAGAGAAAAAGCCATGGCGGCCAATGTCTTGTCACATGGGACACGGTTTGTAAACCAACAACCTTTGGAGGCTTGGGTGTGAAGAACTTGGAGTTGCAAGCGTTGGCACTTCGTGTGCGTTGGGAATGGCTGAGAAGAACGGACCTGAGTAGGCCATGGCAAGGGTTGCACTTGATTGTTGACGACCAAGCACATGAGGTCTTCAATAGCTTCGTCAGAATCAAGGTGGGGGAGGGATCTAGCGTCCTCTTTTGGAAGGACCGTTGGATCCATGGAGTGGCAATCGTTGACATCGCCCCATTACTTCACGAGATGGTTAGCACGAGGAATAAGAATAGAAGAATGGTGAAGGATGCTCTCACTAACATTGCGTGAACACTTGATGTGCAAGGAGAGCTCTCTTTCTTGGGCCACATGCAAGTTTATTCTCTTTGCCAAGCCATCAACTCCATGGAAAGGAATGTGGCGGAGCCCGACCAATTCATTTGGCCTTGCCACGAGTCCGGAAGATACAATGCAAGCGCCACATACAAGTGGCTTTACATGGGTCGGATCAAAACCCCCACCGCTGAGTGCATTTGGAGAAGCTGGGCGCCGTTAAAATGCAAAATTTTCATGTGGCTTGCCTGCCAATACCGCCTTTGGACCTCTGACCGCCGGGCTCGACACAGTCTCCAGGACACACCGTCGGCATGCTACACGTGTCTTCAAGATGAGGATAACCCTGTGTTGGGTAACGTAGTAATTTCAAAAAATTTCCTATGCGCACGCAAGATCATGGTGATGCATAGCAACGAGAGGGGAGAGTGTGATCTACGTACCCTTGTAGATCGACAACGGAAGCGTTTGGTTGATGTAGTCGTACGTCTCCACGGCCCGACCGATCAAGCACCGAAACTACGGCACCTCCGAGTTCTAGCACACGTTCAGCTCGATGACGATCCCCAGACTCCGATCCAGCAAAGTGTCGGGGAAGAGTTCCGTCAGCATGACGACGTGGTGACGATCTTGATGTACTACTGTCGCAGGGCTTCGCCTAAGCACCGCTACAATATTATCGAGGACTATGGTGGCAGGGGGCGCTGCACACGGCTAAGAATATGATCACGTGGATCAACTTGTCTTATTCTGGGGTGCCCCTGCCTCCGTATATAAAGGCTCAAGGGGGGGGGTGCGGCCGGCCAAGAGGTGGTGCACCAGGAGGAGTCCTACTCCCTCCGGGAGTAGGATCCCCCCCCCCCCAATCCTAGTTGGAATAGGATTCGCGGAGGGGGAAAAGAGAAAGGGGGCCGGCCCCCTCTCCTTGTCCTATTCGGACCAAGGGAGGGGAGGGGTGCGCGGACCATCTTAGGTTGCCTCTTGTCTTTTCCACTAAGGCCCATATAGCTCCCGGGGGGTTCTGGTAACCTCCCGGTACTCCGGTAAAATCCCGATTTCATCCGGAACACTTCCGATATCCAAACATAGGCTTCCAATATATCAATATTTATGTCTCAACCATTTCGAGACTCCTCGTCATGTCCGTGATCACATCCGGGACTCCGAACAACCTTCGGTACATCAAAACGTATAAACTCATAATATAACTGTCATCGAAACCTTAAGCGTGCGGACCCTACGGGTTCGAGAACAATGTAGACATGACCGAGACATGTCTCCGGTCAATAACCAATAGCAGGACCTGGATGCCCATATTGGCTCCTACATATTCTACGAAGATCTTTATCGGTCAGACCGCATAACAACATACGTTGTTCCCTTTGTCATCGGTATGTTACTTGCCCAAGATTCGATCGTCGGTATCCAATACCTAGTTCAATCTCATTACCGCCAAGAATCTTTACTCATTCCGTAATACATCATCTCACAACTAACTCATTAGTTGCATTGCTTGCAAGGCTTAAGTGATGTGCATTACCGAGAGGGCCCAGAGATACCTCTCCGACGATCGGAGTGACAAATCCTAATCTCGAAATACGTCAACCCAACATGTACCTTTAGAGACACCTGTAGAGCACCTTTATAATCACCCAGTTACGTTATGACGTTTGGTAGCACACAAAGTGTTCCTCCGGCAAACAGGAGTTACATAATCTCATAGTCATAGGAACATGTATAAGTCATGAAGAAAGCAATAGCAACATACTAAACGATCGGGTGCTAAGCTAATGGAATGGGTCATGTCAATCAGATCATTCAGCTAATGATGTGATCCCGTTTAATCAAATGACAAATCTTTGTCCATGGTTAGGAAACATAACCATCTTTGATTAACGAGCTAGTCAAGTAGAGGCATACTAGTGACACTCTGTTTGTCTATGTATTCACACATGTATTATGTTTCCGGTTAATACAATTCTAGCATGAAAAATAAACCTTTATCATGATATAAGGAAATAAATAATAACTTTATTATTGCCTCTAGGGCATATTTCCTTCAGTCTCCCACTTGCACTAGAGTCAATAATCTAGATTACACAATAATGATTCTAACACCCATGGAGCTCTAGTGCTGATCATGTTTTGCTCGTGGAAGAGGCTTAGTCAACGGGTCTGCTACATTCAGCTCCGTATGTATCTTGCAAATCTCTATGTCTCCCACCTGGACTAGATCCCGGATGGAATTGAAGCGTCTCTTGATGTGTTTGGTTCTCTTGTGAAATCTGGATTCCTTTGCCAAGGCAATTGTACCAGTATTGTCACAAAAGATTTTCATTGGACCCGATGCACTAGGTATGACACCTAGATCGGATATGAACTCCTTCATCTAGACTCCTTCGTTTGCTGCTTTCGAAGCAGCTATGTATTCCGCTTCACATGTAGATCCCGCCATGATGATTTGTTTAGAACTGCACCAACTGACAGCTCCACCGTTTAATGTAAACACGTATCCGATTTGCGATTTAGAATCGTCCGGATCAGTGTCAAAGCTTGCATCAACATAACCGTTTACGATGAGCTCTTTGTCACCTCCATATATGAGAAACATATCCTTAGTCCTTTTCAGGTATTTCAGGATGTTCTTGACCGCTGTCCAGTGATCCACTCCTAGATTACTTTGGTACCTCCCTGCTAAACTTATAGCAAGGCACACATCAGGTCTGGTACACAGCATTGCATACATGATATAGCCTATGGCTGAAGCATAGGGAACATCACTCATTTTCTCTCTATCTTCTGCAGCGGTCGGGCATTGAGTCTGACTCAACTTTACACCTTGTAACACAGGCAAGAACCCTTTCTTTGCTTGATCCATTTTGAACTTCTTCAAAATCTTGTCAAGGTATGTGCTTTGTGAAAGTCCAATTAAGCGTCTTGATCTATCTCTATAGATCTTTATGCCTAATATGTAAGCAGCTTCACCGAGGTCTGTCATCGAAAAACTCTTATTCAAGTATCCTTTTATGCTATCCTGAAATTCTATATCATTTCCAATCAGTAATATGTCATCCACATATAATATCAGAAATGCTACAGAGCTCTCACTCACTTTCTTGTAAATACAGGCTTCTCCGAAAGTCTGTATAAAACCAAATGCTTTGATCACACTATCAAAGCGTTTATTCCAACTCTGAGAGGCTTGCACCAGCCCATAAATGGATCGCTGCAGCTTGCACACTTTATTAGCTCCCTTTGGATCGACAAAACCTTCCGGTTGCATCATATACAACTCTTCTTCCAGAAAACCATTTAGGAATGCAGTTTTGACATCCATCTGCCAAATTTCATAATCATAAAATGTGGCAATTGCTAACATGATTCGGACAGACTTAAGCATCGCTACGGGTGAGAAGGTCTCATCCTGGTCAACCCCTTGAACTTGTCGAAAACCTTTTGCGACAAGTCGAGCTTTGTAGACAGTAATATTACCGTCAGCGTCAGTCTTCTTCTTGAAGATCCATTTATTCTCAATTGCTTGCCGATCATCGGGCAAGTCAACCAAAGTCCATACTTTGTTCTCATACATGGATCCCATCTCAGATTTCATGGCTTCAAGCCATTTTGCGGAATCTAGGCCCACCATCGCTTCTTCATAGTTCGTAGGTTCATCATGATCTAGCAGCATGATTTCCAGAACAGGATTACCGTACCACTCTGGCGCGGATCTCACTCTGGTTGATCTACGAGGTTCGGTAGTATCTTGTCCTGAAGTTTCATGATCATTATCATTAGCTTCCTCACTAATTGGTGTAGGTGTCGCAGAAACAGTTTTCTGTGATGTACTACTTTCCAATAAGGGAGTAGGTATAGTTACCTCATCAAGTTCTACTTTCCTCCCACTCACATCTTTCGAGAGAAACTCCTTCTCCAGAAAGTTTCCGAATTTAGCAACAAAAGTCTTGCCTTCGGATCTGTGATAGGAGGTGTATCCAATAGTTTCCTTTGGATATCCTATGAAGACACATTTCTCCGATTTGGGTTCGAGCTTATCAGGTTGAAGCTTTTTCACATAAGCATCGCAGCCCCAAACTTTCAGAAACGACAACTTTGGTTTCTTGCCAAACCATAGTTCATAAGGCGTCATCTCAACGGATTTTGATGGTGCCCTATTTAACGTGAATGCGGCCGTCTCTAAAGCATAACCCCAAAACGATAGCGGTAAATCACTAAGAGACATCATAGATCGCACCATATCTAGTAAAGTACGATTACGACGTTCGGACACACCATTACGCTGTGGTGTTCCGGGTGGCGTGAGTTATGAAACTATTCCGCATTGTTTCAAATGTACACCAAACTCATAACTCAAATATTCTCCTCCACGATCAGATCGTAGAAACTTTATTTTCTTGTTACGATGATTTTCAACTTCACTCTGAAATTCTTTGAACTTTTCAAATGTTTCAGACTTATGTTTCATTAAGTAGATATACCCACATCTGCTTAAGTGATCTGTGAAGGTGAGAAAATAACGATATCCGCCACGAGCCTCAATATTCATCGGAGCACATACATTTGTATGTATGATTTCCAACAAATCTGTTGCTCTCTCCATAGTACCGGAGAACGGTGTTTTAGTCATCTTGCCCATGAGGCACGGTTCGCAAGTACCAAGTGATTCATAATCAAGTGGTTCCAAAAGTCCATCAGTATGGAGTTTCTTCATGCGCTTTACACCGATATGACCTAAACGGCAGTGCCACAAATAAGTTGCACCATCTTTATCAACTCTGCATCTTTTGGCTTCAACATTATGAATATGTGTGTCACTACTATCGAGATTCAATAAAAATAGACCACTCTTCAAGGGTGCATGCCCATAAAAGATATTACTCATATAAATAGAACAACCATTATTCTCTGATTTAAATGAATAATCGTCTCGCATCAAACAAGATCCAGATATAATGTTCATGCTCAACGCTGGCACCAAATAACAATTATTTAGGTCTAATATTAATCCCGAAGGTAGATGTAGAGGTAGCATGCCGACTGCGATCACATCGACTTTGGAACCGTTTCCCACGCGCATCGTCACCTCGTCCTTAGCCAATCTTCGCTTAATCCGTAGTCCCTGTTTCGAGTTGCAAATATTAGCAACAGAAACAGTATCAAATACCCAGGTGCTACTGCGAGCATTAGTAAGGTACACATCAATAACATGTATATCACATATACCTTTGTTCACTTTGCCATCCTTCTTATCCGCCTAATACTTGAGGCAGTTCCGCTTCCAGTGACCAGTCTGCTTGCAGTAGAAGCACTCAGTTTCAGGCTTAGGTCCAGACTTGGGTTTCTTCTCTTGAGCAGCAACTTGCTTGCTGTTCTTCTTGAAGTTCCCCTTCTTCTTCCCTTTGCCCTTTTTCTTGAAACTAGTGGTCTTGTTGACCATCAACACTTGATGCTCCTTTTTGATTTCTACCTCCGCAGCTTTCAGCATAGCGAAGAGCTCGGGAATAGTCTTATTCATCCCTTGCATATTATAGTTCATCACGAAGCTCTTGTAGCTTGGTGGCAGTGATTGGAGAATTCTGTCAATGACGCAATCATCTGGAAGATTAACTCCCATCTGAATCAAGTGATTATTATACCCAGACATTTTGAGTATATGCTCACTGACAGAACTGTTCTCCTCCATCTTGCAGCTATAGAACTTATTGGAGACTTCATATCTCTCAATCCGGGCATTTGCTTAAAATATTAACTTCAACTCCTGGAACATCTCATATGCTCCATGACGTTCAAAACGTCGTTGAAGTCCCGATTCTAAGCCGTAAAGCATGGCACACTGAACTATCGAGTAGTCATCAGCTTTGTTGTGCCAGACGTTCATAACATCTGGTGTTGCTCCTGCAGCAGGCCTGGCACCCAGCGGTGCTTCCAGGACGTAATTCTTCTGTGCAGCAATGAGGATAATCCTCAAGTTATGGACCCAGTCCGTGTAATTGCTACCATCATCTTTCAACTTTGCTTTCTCAAGGAACGCATTAAAATTCAACGGAACAACAGCACGGGTCATCTATCTACCATCAAACATACATAAGCAAGATACTATCAGGTACTAAGTTCATGATAAATTTAAGTTCAATTAATCAAATTACTTAAAGAACTCCCACTTAGATAGACATCCCTCTAATCCTCTAAGTGATCACGTGATCCAAATCAACTAAACCATGTCCGATCATTACGCGAGATGGAGTAGTTTCATTGGTGAACATCAATATGTTGATCATATCTACTATATGATTCACGCTCGACCTTTCGGTCTCCGTGTTCCGAGGCCATATCTGCATATGCTTGGCTCGTCAAGTATAACCTGAGTATTCCGCGTGTGCAACTGTTTTGCACCTGTTGTATTTGAACGTAGAGCCTATCACACCCGATCATCACGTGGTGTCTCAGCACGAAGAACTTTCGCAACGGTGCATACTCATGGAGAACACTTCTTGATAATTTTAGTGAGAGATCATCTTATAATGCTACCGTCAATCAAAGCAAGATAAGATGCATAAAAGATAAACATCACATGCAATCAATATAAGTGATATGATATGGCCATCATCATCTTGTGCCAGTGATCTCTATCTCCGAAGCACCGTCATGATCACCATCGTTACCGGTGCGACACCTTGATCTCCATCGTAGCATCATTGTCGTCTCGTCAATCTTATGCTTCCACGACTATCGCTACCGTTTAGTGATAAAGTAAAGCATTACAGCGCGATTGCATTGCATATAATAAAGTGACAACCATATGGCTCCTGCCAGTTGCCAATAACTTGGTTACAAAACATGATCATCTCATACAATAAAATTCAGCATCATGTCTTGACCATATCACATCACAACATGCCCTGCAAAAACAAGTTAGACGTCTTCTACTTTGTTGTTGCAAGTTTTACGTGGCTGCTACGGGCTTAAGCAAGAACCAATCTTACCTACGCATCAAAACCACAACGATAGTTTGTCAAGTTGGTGCTGTTTTAACCTTCGCAAGGACCGGGCGTAGCCACACTCAGTTCAACTAAAGTTGGAGAAACGGTCACCCGCAAGCCACCTATGTGCAAAGCACGTCGGGAGAACTGGTCTCGCGTAAGCGTACGCATAATGTCGGTCTGGGCCGCTTCATCCAACAATATCGCCGAACCAAAGTATGACATGCTGGTAAGCAGTATGACTTATATCGCCCACAACTCACTTGTGTTCTACTCGTGCATATAACATCAACACATAAAACCTAGGCTCGGATGCCACTGTTGGGTAACGTAGTAATTTCAAAAAAATTCCTACGCACACGCAAGATCATGGTGATGCATAGCAACGAGAGGGGAGAGTGTGATCTACGTACCCTTGTAGATCGACAACGGAAGCGTTTGGTTGATGTAGTCGTATGTCTCCACGGCCTGACCGATCAAGCACCGAAACTACGGCATTCTAGCACACGTTCAGCTCGATGATGATCCCCGGACTCCGATCCAGCAAAGTTTCGGGGAAGAGTTCCGTCAGCACGACGGCGTGGTGACGATCTTGATGTACTACTGTCTCAGGGCTTCGCCTAAGCACCGCTACAATATTATCGAGGACTATGGTGGCAGGGGGCGCAGCACACGGCTAAGAATATGATCACGTGGATCAACTTGTCTTGTTCTGGGGTGCCCCTGCCTCCATATATAAAGGCTCAAGGGGGGGAGGGGGGTGCGGCCGGCCAAGAGGTGGTGCACCAGGAGGAGTCCTACTCCCTCCGGGAGTAGGATCCCCCCCCCCCCCAATCCTAGTTGGAATAGGATTCGCGGAGGGGGGAAAAGAGAAAGGGGGCCGACCCCCTCTCCTTGTCCTATTCGGACCAAGGGAGGGGAGGGGCGCGCGGCCCATCTTAGGCTGCCTCTTTTCTTTTCGACTAAGGCCCACTAAGGCCCATATAGCTCCCGGGGGGTTCCGGTAACCTCCCGGTACTCCGGTAAAATCCCGATTTCACCCGGAACACTTCCGATATCCAAACATAGGCTTCCAATATATCAATCTTTATGTCTCGACCATTTCGAGACTCCTCGTCATGTCCGTGATCACACCCGGGACTCCGAACAACCTTCGGTACATCAAAACGTATAAACTCATAATATAACTGTCATCGAAACCTTAAGCGTGCGGACCCTACGGGTTCGAGAACAATGTAGACATGACCGTATCCGGTCAATAACCAATAGCGGGACCTGGATGCCCATATTGGCTCCTACATATTCTACGAAGATCTTTATCGCTCAGACCGCATAACAACATACGTTGTTCCCTTTGTCATCGGTATGTTACTTGCCCGAGATTCGATCGTCGGTATCCAATACCTAGTTCAATCTCGTTACCGGCAAGTCTCTTTACTTGTTCCGTAATACATCATCTCGCAACTAACTCATTAGTTGCATTGCTTGCAAGGCTTAAGTGATGTGCATTACCGAGAGGGCCCAGAGATACCTCTTCGACGATCGGAGTGACAAATCCTAATCTCGAAATACGTCAACCCAACATGTACCTTTGGAGACACCTGTAGAGCACCTTTATAATCACCCAGTTACGTTGTGACGTTTGGTAGCACACAAAGTGTTCCTCCGGCACACGGGAGTTACATAATCTCATAGTCATAGGAACATGTATAAGTCATGAAGAAAGCAATAGCAACATACTAAACGATCGGGTGCTAAGCTAATGGAATGGGTCATGCCAATCAGATCATTCAACTAATGATGTGATCTCGTTTAATCAAATGACAACTCTTTGTCCATGGTTAGGAAACATAACCATCTTTGATTAACGAGCTAGTCAAGTATAGGCATACTAGTGACACTCTGTTTGTCTATGTATTCACACATGTATTATGTTTCCGGTTAATACAATTCTAGCATGAATAATAAACCTTTATCATGATATAAGGAAATAAATAATAACTTTATTATTGCCTCTAGGGCATATTTCCTTCACCCTGATCACATCCTCGCTCACTGTGGTTACGCGAGGGAGGTATGGTTCACTTGCTTCAACGAGTGGAGGCTCAACTCTCAAATCCCTGACTCAGATGCCACGTTCTTGCAATGGTGGCTCGAACAGAGGAGGCAGTTCAAAGGCAAGTTGAGACGAGGATTCGACTCCATCATAATCTTAATTGCCTGGGCACTATGGAAGCAACACAATGCACGAACTTTCAATAATGTTTCTAAGCAAAGATCGGTGGCTCAGCTTAAGGAAGAGATCCTTGATGAGATCGAGGAATGGAGGAAGGCCGAGCTTGGCGGAGCTGGTGCTTTAGACCCTTTCGCGAGAGAGTAGTCTTAGTAGCTAGGGCGTAGATGTTGGGTGGGTTCGCCCTACGACTTATTCGCATCTCGTATGGGTTCTTGTACATGTTTCTCTGTCTTCTATAAAAATACGGTATGCCATTGGCATACTCTCGAAAAAGTAAATGAAAACATGAGAATACATAGCCGCTACATGCATATGGTCCCACAGCTTTAGAGGCGGCAGCATTATATTAGACTGAAAACCACTGTTACCGCTAAAAAGCTTTTTGCGCTCACGACAGATCGCGTTCCTGCGTATAAAGTATATAGTTGTTCACTTGACACGAAACCTAATGTTTTTTGGACTTCAAAACTGTAGGTTATAAGAATGTCGGACTACTTAAAGCCATGTTCAGCAGTAAGTAGGAGCCCTTTTACCAAAATAAAAAAGGCTACGAACCATATACTAGAGAATTTTCTTTTCAAGTCACGACGTAAACATGCGTGGTTTTTTTTTTCCTTGTTCACATCACAATGCCCTGTCAATTTAGTGGTCATGAGCTCGGCTTGGAAGACATGGGGAATTTATAAGACCGACAAGCCTGAGAAAAGTGTATGACTTCTACTTGCCATAGACTGGCCTCAGCGGATTGCATGTATACATCCAATCAGCCTTCGATGCTCTTTGAATGACTTGGTCAGTCTTCCTCTTGATCGCAACATATAGGGTACATGTTTATTTTTCACCATTCTACGTAGTGATATAAGGCTACGGAAATTCCAGTTACATTGTATCTACAATTAGACCAAACTGAAAAAGTAGCATGTAAACATTCAACATCATGAGTTGGCACATATTCTCTTAAAACTACAATGGAATATTGCAGTTGATCACGTATCCACCTTATTTTTCTTTCTATAGACATGTCTGACATATGGATTCCAATTCAGCTCTGGGAAACATTTGCTCTTGCGTGCCAGAAATGTTATTGCCAATGTAAAACCTATTATTAGTATAGACATGTTCATGTAAAAATGTTATCTGCACATGTTTAGGGGGAAAGGCCAAACATTTGAAATTTTCAATCTGCGCAAAAAAAGTCGAATGCCAAATTTTTGACCTTTCTAGTCCAGCGGACTTTGTTTTTATTTATTTATCATGAAACAATATTGTTCCATTGCACATTAAAATGGCCAAGCATGCCTTGGATGCCAACATGGACATTTTAAAAAAAGCAAAATATTTTGCTATTGGTTTGAATTCACTGTTCATCCCAGTAGCAAAAATGTTCTCCGGGGGCGCCAAAACAATGTGCACCCTAGACCTACGAGTGTCTGATCAAGGCTCCCACGAGAAGAAGAAAACGGGCTTGTTCACAGGCTTCTGGGTTTTAGCATGCGCATACCAACTTTACATTCTCCAGCGACCAAGTTACATGACATGCATGCAGAGGGTGGTACTTCCTCCGTTCCTAAATATAAGTCTTTGTAGAGATTTCACTATGAACCACATACGGATGTATATAGATGCATTTTAAGTATAGATTCACTCATTTTGCTCCGTATGTGGTCCATAGTGGAATCACTCCAAAGACTTATATTTAGGAACGGAGGGAGTACATTATATCGTGCAGCTCAATTGCTCTCAACCTGTATGGTGCACCTAGTGGGTTAATTAATTGCATCGATATGTCCATATATGCAGCCAGGTGGAGAGAGAGAGAGAACTTGAAATCCAAAATCGGACAGTCATGTATCATCGATATCTCTACTGGAGTATTCATCAATCAAGTTGAGTAATGCTACTAGCTATGGACTCACATCTAGGGTTTCCTTGCCTCTCGCCGGCGCCGCCGGTCCGCCTCATGTTCTATGGTCCTTGGATCATGGAGGTAGGGTGGATCCCGGCCCTTGCCGGCGGGAGGGCTCCGTTTTTAGATGCTTTTCTGAGTTTAGGGTTTGTGCCATGCTCAAGAAGATGAGGCGGCGGTGGCTTTTTGAAGATGGAATAAGGTCCTCCCCGCCTAGCCCCCGTCCCGGTGATGTTTCAAGCATCGTCGGACGACGTGTGGAGGTTTGTCTCCGGCGGATCTTGTGGGATCCGGTCGGTGTTTGTCTTCGGTGGATCCGACTAGATCCGGTCTTTGTTCGTCTACGTCTGTGTATCTGCAGGTTGGATCGTTCCGGTCTATACTTCTCTTCATCAGCGGCGGTTGATGTTCTGGTGCACTGGTCCTATGGGACTTAGCACGATGACTTCCCCACTGTCTACTACAACAATGTTTGCCCGGCTCCGACGAGGGAGGGGCAATGACGACGGCGCGCCTTCGGCTCGCTCCAGCGCTTGTAATCATTGCTAGGTGGTTTATGGATCTGGATTTAAATTTTACTTCTAGTGTTTTTTGTACTACCTTAACAGTTGATACATAGATCGAAAGTTTTCTCGCAAAAGAAAATGCTACTAGCTATGACTGGGCAGATGTGGAGCACACTAGTTTGTGATACTTCACACATGCATGAATGCATGATTCATATACATGCTGAGTGTATATGAACTTCTTTCATCTTCATACGGGTGCGGCTTAGGAGGCAGAGGAAATCCAGGATTCGCGAACGCTGAGGATCGTGCTTGCAAAACGTAAAGAGTCACTAGCAGCAGAAAGGAACTGCACAGAGGCTTGATTTTCTCCTGTTGCATATCAATATCACCATGTCGATTCGTCTTCCAGAACCCTAGATTTTTTTTTTTTTTGGCGGGGAATGGTCCCTAGATTTTTGAGAGCTTTATAAAACTGAAACAGAATTGTTACAGTCATTACACACAAGAGGGCAGATACAAGAAGGAGCATTCTCTCCCCTGAAAAAAAAGAAGGAACGTTCCCCAACAGAGAAACATTCCCATGAATTCTAGCATAGCTCACCAGACCGTGTGCCACTTTGTTGCTCTCTTTTAGGACGTACTGTGCTAAATTTTCCACTTAACGAAGTAGACGAGGATATTCCTTGCTTCTTGATACTCAGCGCATCATCTTGAACGATTTATCGTCATCGCTTCTAAATCCTGTACGCTCGGTTCGCAAGGAGCAATTTCGGCGTGATCCACCTCGCCACCATTTCTATGCTGCCCTGCTCAGTCTGCTCAATAAACGATCCGTCAGTATTCAGTTTAACCTACCCAGGACCAGGCTTGCTAACGCGCAGCAGCAGACATGTTCTGTTTTCGTTCCACATCCTCGCTAATACTCAACTCACGCTGCGTAAAGAAGAGGTAATTCTGGTGATATCTACCGTGGGGATCTCCCAGGCTTGTCGAACTTCTGACAGCAGAGCAGCCGCCTTAGTGCACCAAACAGTAGCATGGTGGCTGTCTTCCGGGCCTCGACCACACTTCTTGCACACAATGTCAACCCCCACTCATCCTATTGGCCATACACCATGCTTGTTGTTATTAATCCTTGCATCAGATACTATTTGACAAGTTGTAATATGCCAAGTAGTACTTTGATGGTTCTTATTATACCAGAACAAAGATACAGATAAAATGAATTTGAGGGTAGTGCCGAACGGAGTGCTGTATTTTCTGTTTGGCAACTAATTTTACTTTCATTTTCAGATCGAGAATACCTTAGTAATATTATCTAGTTCTGGCTAATGTTGCATGACTTATCTTGCTTACAACTAGCTCGATCTAAAAATTGCAAGACACAAGTTTCAGATAAACACTTCTCTGTTCTGAGCGATGCATGGCATCAAAGTCAAACTGGACCAACTGAAACTAGCTCAACGTTGCCTTCCATCCGGGCCTCATTCTTTGATCTCCTCTGGCCCCAGCAAGGATAGTCATTACTACAGAAAAAAACGTATAAACTGATAATCTCTTGAAAGTATGTATACCATCTTCAAATAATATTGGGAAGCAAGATTGTTGTCTCATGTTCGCTGGATGAAAAGATCTTTAATTATAAACTATTTACCTTCAAAGTGAAATAAATTAATTATATATTTAAATGTGGGAATTATGTTTGTGCAAATATCTTGCAAATATTGTTCTCAGGGTGCTCAGCTCCACCGATGCGCCATATATAGCTCAAGGTACCTATATGCTCGGGTCGAATGTTTCGTCCCGAGTGTCAACCGTGGGAAAGTGTGTCCTCCGTGTTTCACTAGTTTCAACCAGGGTTATGGTTACCGCACTAACAATTCGGTTACCGGGCAGTAACCGCAGATCTCGGTGCCCTACGAGAAATCACCTTACTGAGCAAAAAATCCTGAATTTTGGATTAATTTTATCCAGATACAAATTCATTCAAAAAATATGTTCGGTAAATGCTTGGTATTTCTCTTTATTGGTTAAGGAGGTTACCGAAAATTTCGGTGCCCCACAAGATTTTTTTTTCATCTGGGATCCAAAACCTTGGTTTCTCGGTAGCGAGTGTATACCTACTCTGAGCGCTCTAGACAGTTATCTTCTTGACATCTTTTATTGTAGTTGCAGGTTCTTGACAATTGCAAGATATGATATACCTCATCTTTTTCTTGAAGTAAATAAAATGAGAGAGTTAGAAAAATAGTTGTTGGCGTGGAAACTTTAAGCTTTTTGGCCTTCAAAACTGTAGGTTATAAGAACCGCCGGACGACTTAAAGCCATGTTCAGCAATGCGTAGGAGCTTTTTTCCAAAAAAAAAAAGAAGGCGAGACGAGGCTAGGAGCCATAAACTAGAGGACTTTCTTTTCAGGTCACACAATACAAACTCTCGCGCTAACTTTTTCTTGTTCACAGCACAATGCTCTATCTATTTTATGGCCATGAGCTCGAGCTTGGGAGTCACAGGAAATTTATAAGACTGACATGCGAGAGAAATCGTGCATGAGTTCTACTCGATTGGGTGAACATGCATTGAGCCTTCGATGCTCTTTAAATGGCTTGGACACCAACATGAACATGTAACAAAAAATCATTATTCTCGTATTTGTTTCAAATTTACTGTTCATTTAAGAAGCAAATGCACCCGAGAGCCAAAATAATGCACCCGTTACACCCATGAGTGTCTGATCAAGCCCCCCACAAGAAATAAGGGCTTTGGCATGATGACCATGTCATGTTTATTCCAGTGACCAAGTTACATGCATGCAGAGGACGGTACATTCTACCGTGCAGCTCAATTGCTCTCAACCACTATATATGGTACTCCCTCCGTCTCATAATATAAGAACGTTTTTGACACTAGAATGTACATTGGTACAACTAACTAGTTAATTAATTGCATTGATGGTGATACGTCCATATATGTGGCCAGATGGAGAGATAGCTTGGAATGCAAATCAGACAGTCCCGCATCATCGATATCTCTATTGGTTAGTTGTATTATTCATCAATCAGGTCAAGTAGTGCTACTAGCTACAACTAGGCAGATGTGGAGTATGCATGAATGTATGATTCATGTATATGAACTCTTTCATGTTCATAATGGGAGGCAGCCGAAATCTAGGACCCGCCGAACCAAATGATCATGCTTGCAAAACGCGAAGAGTCACCACCTGCAGGAAGAAACTTCGCATAGGCTCGATTTTCTTAGAGTTGCAGATCCAAATCACCATGTCGATTGGTCCTCGAGAAACATAGTCTGTAGATTTGTTTTCTCCGAGAGAAAGGACAGCTTTGTAAAACTGAAACTAGAGGGCCAGCAAGAAGCCGGAGCCCCAGAGCCACAGCAGCAATATCAGCGTGACCCGCCCTGCCGCATAGTACCAGAAGTCCGATACCGACTACAATGGAATAAACCCCTAAAAAAGATTACGATGGAATATTGCAGTTGATCACAGATCCAACAACTCATTTTTCTTTCTGTAGAGATGCCTTTGACATACAGGTTCCAATACAATTCTGCGGAGCATTTCTTCTGCACGCCAAAAATGTTACTGCGAAAAAAAGGCCCTCGTGTCGCTCCCTCCCCAGGGGCGACACGGGCGGCGACCAAATCGCCAAGGCCTCCGGGCAAAGCTCTCATGGAGCAGGCGGCGGCGGGGCTCCTTTTCTCGCCGCGGGCGGCTCCTCTCACGAGCGGGGGATCTCTGAGCGGGGCGACGTCGGGCGGAGGGCGGCGGCCGGAGCGGCGTCGTGCCTCTTGCGGGCGGCGAGTGGGGCGCCGGGGCGGCGGCCTCGGTCCGGGCTCCTGATGTGGCCGGGGTGTGGACGGCGCGCGCTCGCGTAACGGCGGCTCGGATCCGGCTGTGCGCGTGGGGCGCAGTGACTGGCCGGGCGCGGTAGTTGCAGGCATGCGTCGGGCGCGGTGACCAGCTGGCGTGGCGGGTGTGCTTCTCTGGAGTGTGAGGTGTGCTGCGGAGGGAGATCCTGCTCATCTTCTCTGCTGCTTCGCCTGTGCAGCTCCGATTGGATCTGGTGCAAGGTGCATCGATCTGGGTGCTGCGCTTCGCGATGCGGCGTGGGTTGCTGCGGTGGAGGTGGCTACGGTGGTGCTGCGGTGGTGGACGGCGGCTTCGGCCAGGGGTGGTGCGTGTCTGGTCGCGGTGGATCATGGGATCCCGTGGCAAGAATGAGGTCGGCCTCAGCAGGTGGTGGCTGGTGGGTGGCGGTCGGTGGTGGTAGGTGGTCGGCGCATCTTCGGGAGAAATCTTTGCTCCGGCCTTCTTCGGAGCCGGCGACGGCGGTGCCTGCGGGTGCCGTGATCTTTCTTGGAAGCGTCGCCATGGAGGTGTGCTCCTTCTCCCCACGGCTTTGGCTCCGGAGGGAAACCTCAGATTCGCTGGGTCGGGCGATGGAGGCGTCTTCGCGTCTTTCTCCTCCTTGGGGGCATCGTCTTGGAGCCGGCTACGACTAGGAGACTGGTGGATTGCGGCATCTTCGCCGTGGATGGCGGCATCTTCGCCGTGTAGTTTGCTGAGGCGGGGCGCTGGTTTCTGTTTGGCAACGATGATGTCGTTGAGAGGAGCTCGGGTCGCGGCGTGGACTTCGGTAGTCGGCTCTTCCCGGCGTGTCCGAGGTGCTTTGAGGGCACGGTCGGCGCAAGTCCTGCATATTTCCCTGGTGAGGCTCGTCGTCAAAGTCGGAGCTGTCGGCTGCTTGCGCGTGTGGCCATCTGGTGGCATGTGCCCTCGTGGCTTCTATGCGGCTGTTTGCGGGTTGGCTTCGCGGCTGGAGCTCAATGGTGAAGTCGGAGTCGCTCGTTCGAGGCAACCGGTGATGACGATGACGCTTGCGACTCCTCGACGAATGCTTTTCTTCTTTGCAGCTTTGTGTCCCATGTCGATGGCCAAGTTGGCCGGTGGTGCCCATGTCACGTGGGTTGAGTTGTATCGGTTTTAGCTCGGTTTTCCGTTAATTAACCGTGCAATTCTCTTTTTCTTAATTAATGAAAATGGTAAATCTTTTGCCCCGTTTCAAAAAAAAAATGTTACTGCAAATATAAAACATATGATCTTTCTAGACATGTTCACATACAAATGTTATCTGCACATGTTTATGTGGAAAGCCCAAACATTTCAATCTGTGCAAAAAGATACAAGCTGAATGCCATTTTTTTTGGCATTTCCAGACCACCAAATTCTTTTTTTTACTTCTGAAACACTATTGTTCCGTCGCACATTAAAATTGTTAAGCACACTTTCGACATCAACATGAACATTAAAATATATATTTTTGCTATTTATTTTGAAATTACTATTCATCTCAGGAGCAAATGCTCTCCATAGCCAAAACAGTCAGTAGCGGAGGCAGGGGGTGCCAGCATGGCCTGGCCCAGGCCAACATGCTGATCTTTTCAATACATCAGTGATTACCTGCTGCTGATATTGTGTACTACGGTGATTTGTTTTGCTTTGGCCCTCCCTAACATGATTTAACTGGCCCCTCTCATTAAGTTTTTCTAGCTCCGCCACTGAAAACAGTATGCCCTTTTTAGACCCACTAGTGTCTGATCAAGCCTTCCACAAGAAGAAGGGTTTGTTTTAGATTCAGAGGCTTCCGAGCTTTAGCATGAGCAAGCCAAGTTACATCCCAACGACCAAGTTACATGCATGCAGAGGACAATACATTCTATCCGGCAATTTTTTTGACGATGATTCTATCGTGCAACTCAATTACTCTCAACCAATATATATGGTACAAGTAGAGAGTAAATTAATTGCATTGATGGTGATGTGTCCATATATGTGGCTAGATGGAGAGATAGCTTGGAATCTACATAAAACAGTGTTGCATCATCGATATCTCCGGCATCTCTTCCTCCCTAGCCCCGTGTCGCCCCCCTGCGGGCGACCCGGGCGCCCAACCCTAGCCACCGCCGAACCCAACCCCCACCTCCTTCCTCTCCTCTCGCCGCCGCCAGCGGGCGCCGCCGGGCAAAGCCCACGCGGTGCTGGCGGCCAGGGGCGGAGCCAGGATTTAGACATAGGGGGGGCCAAGACGATGGTAAATCCAAAAAAAATTTGCTTCACAAACTACCTAATAGTTTTATATCCAAGTATCATTCACATTTTATTTTACCTAGATGCACACAAATTTATTTTATATTTCAGCTCGAATGTGTCTAGCTATAGCTAATATAGGTCAATAATTCCATATACGCATCAAGAAGTTGATATTCAAACTACTCCAAAATATGACATGACATGCCTTGCTACAAAACATTGTCATATGGAAATTTATGATATACAGAAAATAACAATTATTTTATACATGTCTGAATGAAAAACCATCACTAGTATTATAAAATTTGGTTGTTGTATTAGGAAAAATTAATCTCTGTTGTCAAAATACATACCTAGAGAACAAAACCTAGACCCTCACTGTCCCCTCTGCCGTTAGGTCAAAGTAGATCGGCTGGTTGTCGTTGGCAGACGTGTAATAACCGTCATTGCTTACCAATGCGGCCGTGCTCGAGGAAGCATTGAT